>MU225789.1:4014773-4025391 GCA_018584345.1 Thuja plicata
TATGATTAATACAGATTTATGATTTTCTGCATTTGACACTCAGGTCGAGTAGAGTCAGTGAAAACTCAGAATTGCCTAGTACAATAGGACTTTGATGATTTAGAAGAATGACAAATGCAACAAAATTTGTTAAGGTTGCAAGATGCCAATTTTGGGGTGTTACATGGGGTTCCTTCATAGTGGTATACTTTGAACACATGTCCAGTGAAGGTGTAGGTAGTGTATAACGAGGAGAGGAGGCCATTTTGTCTTTTGGAGAAGCTCAGGAGTGATAAGTTTTTTTGAGGGAATTTGGAGGAATAACATAGTGTTGATATTCAAATCCAATCCACCATGTGAGTTTTTTGGTATCCCAAGTCCCAAAATCTCATTGCTTATGACATTGAGAAGACTAATGTTCCATAGAGAAATGTTTCTTTTGTTTGAAAGCTATATTATCATAATCAACAGGTTTCTTCCAAATTTTATTTTTCACCTTCAACAATATATTGGCAGAAAGGTCATTGGCTGAACCCATTTCGACACAAATTTGGGAAATAGATAGAATCTTTGTAGTTGATAGTCTCTTTGGAAAGACAATGATACCTTACCAAACCGTTCCCAATTTCCCTCACACAATCTAGTTCCAAAAACTAAATGGGAAGATACAACAACCTTGCCCACACAAATGTAGTGGTGAAAAAATTAGCGTGGATAAAAATTAGGGAACCAAGGTTTCATACCGGTTGTAAGCTCCAAGAACATTTTGTTCCCTCCGTCACCTCTTCTTGGCACATAACACTTCTCTCTAGTGCATAACATAATGAATATAAATCTAACTCTCTTTTTTAAGTTATACCCATGGTTGTCAAAATTACAACAACCATAGGTATTGACTCTTTTTTCATTGTAATTTTGAGTATCACGGGCATGGATTAAAAAATATAAAAAATTTCCTTCTATAATCCAACCAAGCAAAAGAAATATAATGCCCTGCCAGAAATTGGGGTGAAATGTATTAGTGCTTGCATCTCCATGCTCTGATCTTTAAACTTATTATCCATAGTTTGCATCATATCTTGCATCATGGCCTCAAGTTTATCTAACCCATTGGAAGATGTAGAGGTTGGTGGAATAGCAATGAGAGAATGACTTGTAGTGGTAGTAGGAATAGGGGTTATTGTAGGCATATTTGGAAACAAAGGCATTGGTGGACTCGAAGCTAACTTCCCACCTTGTATCAGACAATTTTCAAGATTTATTGGTATATCATATGCAATTGGTAGAGTATCTTTTCCCATTGTCTATAACGTAGTGGATATTTCATTGTTGAAAGATTTGAGATAATGCAAGAAATAATTACTAGGAGATGGCTTCACTGAATCAATAATTCTAGCCCATGTCTTCAGAAATCTATAATTGAAATATCTCATATACTCATGGGGTGCTCTCTTGATGGTAGTCAATTTCTCTAAAAGTGATAAATGATCACTTTTTTCTTTAAAGTGTTTGCACAAAATTTCACCTAACTCATCCTAATTATGAATGGATTTGTGTGGTAACCCTCTCTACCACTACAACACTTTTCATTTTAACGATGATGCCAAAAGTTCAACAACAAAATAATCCTCTGTGATACCATGAATGTTACAGACATTTGAAACTTAATCTAATATTATCTATGGGATAAATAAAAGTTTCACCAGTGGAGTCTGGTAATTTGTTTTGTGTAGATGCTGGTATGTCATTTCTTTGAGCCAGTATGAGAGGAATGCCACCATTAAAGGTAGAAAAAACTTGATTCCTAGGGAAAGCCATGTGAAATAATGGTCTATTGAAATGAATGGATGGAATCCTAGGTTGTGATCTATCAACTGGAGGAGTATAAAGAGATCTAGATGGTGTAGGTGTTGCTTCTGAACCCCTAACTAGTGATAAGGAAAGTCTATCTCTTCTTATTTTAAAACTTGATAATGAGAGTTGAACAAACTGGAAATTAGCTCTAGAAGATGCCCTTGTTTGGATTCTGGGCATTAATTGTAGAAAATATGGTTTGAGAACCAAAATGTAGAGATAGAGTCACCAAGTGCTTGAATTTGAGCCTCTTGAAGGCTGAGATGATAAGAGCGACATTGATTTCCTAGGATGAATGTTGAAGTTCTTTGTTTGACATTGTCCAACTAGCAGGTCTTCTTGCCCAAAATTATTCATATAGTACTCTGATGGCATGTAGATCTTCTTGAGAATCATCTAGAAATGTAAAATTGGTCATGAAGCGACTAGAAATATTAGATTATGATCAAATTGGAGTAATGGCACCGCCTGAAATAGTAGATAAGAGCAAACAGGTCGATGGGTGTAGATAAGAGCATTAATGCTTTGTTCTTTGTTGTTCCTCAATGGTGAAAGCTCCCCCAATATCATCCTGTGCTTTTGGTGCTAAAACGGTCATTTCAACCGTCACTAAAAGTCTCCCTAATGATCAAACCTTTGGACTAAGCACAAGGATCTGCCATTGAAAATTACTGAACATAAGAAAAGCACCTAGAAAGTCTTGCCAAAAATATATTTCATTCCTCAACACCTAAAAGAACATCAACAAAACTAACCTCTCGCTCTGCTAATAAAAAATTCCCTTGACCACTACAAAATGCATATCGAAAAGAGTTACCCCAATGATATTCATCGAGGTAACATGGATTATCAGGACACCAAATCTGCTAACTTTCAATCACTGATGACCCCTATTTTCGGCAAGACCTCTACTGAAGAAACCCATTAGCATAACTAACACTTGTGTGTGGTAAAATGTGTGATCAATATCTACAACCAAACACTTCAATAAACTATTATATCAAGGGGGTTAGTAAAACATAAGATTCAAAGCATTATCATAAAAACCCTTGAAATTGGCTTATTGCTTCCTAGTTGAAGCGGGTATGTGTAGACACTAAAAAATGGTTCAATGCTTGTGCCCCCTTTTAACATGTCTTCTATATTGTGTGATTGATCACCAATATTGTGTCATTCTTATATTAATTAAATAATAAAAACTATTTAATTAATTACTAAATTTTATCCCTAATTATCATCATATTTTGATCAATTTGATCTTTTGATCATGTCTAATAATGTCATTTTTCATCATTGATCATTTTAATCATGTCAATATAATTAATTCATCTTCTATAGGGGTAAATAATCATTAATTTATTCCCTATTCCTAAGTCCTAACCTATGATAAATAAATAAACTTTATTTATCTCAATGTTCCCTCTTTTTCTCATAATTAATTAATTATCTAATTTCAAATTTGGGAATTATTATTAATTTCCTAATTTCTAATTTTTCCTATTTCCTAATTCCTAATTTACTAACATGAGTGGAATTAATTTAAAAATTAATTATCCACTCATACCACTTTTGTAACCTCCACTTCCTCAATTTTAGCCTCCACCTTCCATTTTCCTTTTGTCATAATTGTCATAGTTTATGACAATTTTCCTTTTTTGCTTTTGTCATATTTGCCATAGTTTATGACAAATTTCCCTCTCTTCACTCACTAATTTCTAATTGTGCATTCAATTTGTCATAATTAATGACAATTTTCCTTTTTCAAATTTGCCAATTATCATAGTTTATGACAATTTCCCTTTTGCACATCTAATTACTAATTTTACAATTTGAGCTCTCATCTTCTATAAATTGAGTTCATTTTATCTTTCTTTGGGGAGCCACATCTTTCGAATCTTCTCATTATCATGCTGAATTGATTTCATGGATAAGTGAAAAATCATCATGGGAGCTACATCAACTCATTTTGAGAAGCAAGAAAGGACATTGGAGTCCATTTGAGGGAGTTTTTATTATGTTTATTTGCATATATTTTTAATACTCTTTTTCAATTTCTCTAATGTTATGATAGGATTGTTATTTGTATACTTTTATAGGTTGTGGTTGCCTTGCATGCAAATGTTTTCTTCCTTTTCCTCTCCTTCATTTGGTGAACCCGACGTGAATATGCAAATCTGATTTTTCTTTGTTGTTTTTTTGATGTGTTTTACATGTTTTCAATGATTTGAACATATCTCCCAAATGGCTTAGAATCTGTCCATGAAATTGTTATTGTAGGTTGGAGATAGTATCAGGAGTCTATAGTCTGAAAACTAGATTTTTATGATTAATTTTGCATGATATATTGCATGTTTATGATTTTTCATAAAATATTAATTTTGGGGGAAAATGAGTGAATTTTTCTAAAAAAATTACATTTCTGGAAAGCTCTTCAAAATCTAAATGGGGTCTATTTTCTGAGTTTTTGATTTTCATGACAAATAATGGCCGAAATAAATACATCTTTGAAACTGGTCTATTTTGAAAAATAGGGTCCCTAGGGCACAAATTAAGAAATTTTTTAAAAATTCTTACATTTTTGGAAATCTCACTGATTTGTAAGAGGGGTTAATTCTTTCCATTTTTAATTTTATTGTCTAGAGATATATCTAAAAATTAGATCTTTATGACTAGGTAAAAAGCATAAAAAAAAATCAAGGTGCACTTGTTCCAATTTCAATTGATTTGCATGCTTTTCTTTTGAATGCATTTTTATGTGTTACTAATGATTTGTGTAGAATTTTGGCAATCATGGGATGAAGACTAAATCCTAAAACTACTAATGGTTTCAAATGCAGGATGTTTTGTAGAAGACATTTTGTTTTTCCAAACTCTTGTGTTTGCTTTTTTGTAGTTAGAAAACACTTCACTTTGGTGCTTGAAATTAACTTTATGCTTTCATGTGTCTTATGTGTTTTCTAGATTGTAAAACCCTAAGAATCATATGAGCATATCCTCTCCCCTTGCCTTCATGGATCTTGGGTGCAAGAGAAACTCACATCCTTCTTTTAGAGTGGCTACCTCCCAAGTGCTTTAGTAGAGCCAGTGAGAGTGGATGCCCAATCGGTGACAGGCTAAAGCCAAGCCCATCCAACTGTGATACAAATATGCCATTATGATTAATCTCTCAATGGATGGGTGTTGAATGTGTTATACCAGGAATAAGATCTCCCTCAGTACCCTTGTGGTGTGTTAAAACCTACGGAATGTAACTTTCGTAGGCTGGGAGGCCTCCATAATGGAGCTAATATGCCACATGTATAACCACCCAAATGGATGCCCTTATTAAACACCACATTTTAGTAGCCAAAAAATTTCTATCTGTTGGTGCAAAAGGTCGAAGACCAACTAAGATGCCCCAGACTTTTGCGGCTATTAGTCGAGACAACAATCCCATGGGAAGTGATGTCCCTTGGGAGTTGAAGCTTGGAGTGCATGAGAAGTGAGTGCATATGTAAGGAGGAGCCCGTGCCTCCAATCTTCTAGGTTGTTCACTATTAGTAAGCACCACTAAACTTCAGTTCAGTGGGGATTCAACAGATAATGTCCTTGCTATCCTTAGGATGTGGTGTGTTTGTTCAATTTTACAACATCCATTCTGAATGATGTGTCTTGTGTGAGTGTTCAAACTTTAATAAAAATGAAAACATCTTAAAAAACACTCCTTAAAGAACACTTTTTCCAAATCAATCTTTCAAAAAAATTGAATGGATCACAACAAACTTGTCTTTGAGTAAACATATGGAACCTTGAACTTTTCACTTGGAGCCTCTTGGCATGCTTGATAGTCTTCATCTTGCATATTCATGTCCTAATTTCCTTGCATTTTCATATCAAAAATCCTTTGCATTATAGACCTCATTACAATCCTCATTATAGTCTCTTTTGCATAAAGTCATAATCATAGCCCTTTTGCATACATAGCTCATTTTAGATCCTCTTTCAAAAACTTTGCAAATAATCCTAGGAAAGTATCCAAATCATAGAACCTTTCTTGATGATGTTGAAAATAGGATCTTGACTTGATCCCCCTTTTTTTTTGCCAAATTTCAAAACCCCTTATCAATTTGGTCCTATTCCACCTTTGTCATGATGGATTTGACCTAAGCCTTTTTATCAAACTTGTCCTTTGTCCCTCAATCCTTTTTATCAAATCAAGATTCTTATTCAACCTCATAAGGTTATGCTCTTAGATTTATCTCATTTCCAAAGATTTATTGTCAAAGTCCAAAAAAATCAAAAACATAGTTACATAAGCCTTAGATTGCATTTTTCATAAGCTCCTTGCATTTCCAAAAATCCAAAAAAATCTTGCATTTGCATATAGTCCTCATGTCAATCTTCACTTGGTTCCAAGCATCCAAAAGGAAACAAGACACTTATCAACCCATGTTTCCATTACAAGGAAACTCACAATTACCTCTTCATCAAAGACAAGATATACCTTTGCAACAACAAGCTTTTGAGCCAAGGAAAATGACATCAACACAACCAAACAATCAATTGCATCAAATCCATGCGCATGTGATTCAAAATTTGCAAACAAAATTAGATAAAGAAAAGAAGCTCTTGGAAGAGAGCGTTGAAAAGAGTCTAAAGAGTAGAAAGGAGATGGCCAAACTCCTTGGATGTCCAAGTGATTATTTTGGTAAAATTGACACACAATCTCTCATTGAGAAATCAAAGATACCAAAACTCATTTTACAACTCAATGAGGCAAATGAATAATTTAACAAAGTCCAATTAAATCATGTGCAAACACCAAATTTTTTCAACCAAGGTCCAGGTCATGCTCAATTCAACCAAGTTTCAAATCAGTCTCCATGTGATCAAATTTCAAATCAATCATTCAACCAAGTTCCAAATCAAACCTTTCAACCTGACTATGGCATAATTCAAATGGGGCCACCACCAAATTATGAACCAATCTTCATTCCAATGCAACCAAGTGATCTTCAAACAATTTCACAATCTCTTGTGCCAATCATGTAGACAAGATAATCAATACCAAGATCACAAACAATAACTTTTCTTGAGGAACCTTTTGTGTCCTCCAATTCACTACCAATGTCTTATCAAACAAATAAAAATTCAAATGTGACATCTTTTGAACATCAACCAAGCATAATCATTCAGAAACATTTTTTTGAAAATTTTCATTCCAAAAATTCTTTCCAACATGTCAATAATGATGAGGTATCACAAACAAGACCCATCAAGCAGCGCAAGTTCAAATCCAAAATTTTAAAGAATTTGTTTCAAAAATTGGATCAGACAAATAATTTACCTGTGTCTAGCAATGGCTCACCCCAAAAAAATCACATGGATGACATACCTATTTCCCCTCAATACATTGAACTTCAAGAAATATCCATGTTTCTTTCTACCCCTTCATCCCCATATTCCTCCCAAGAGAAATTTCCTCCTTCCCCATCAAGTGATTCTTCCAACAATGCAACCTTCCAATGGCTATCCATGAAAGTCATCCAAGCTATTCCTATGCATAGTCCAAGTTCCTTTGAACCAATTCCACCATGTCCTTCCATTTCAATCAAGCCTATTCATGAGAGTCTTATCCAAATTACATCTTCCTCATATCCAAATTTTGACCCCTTTCAAGAATCCCCCTTACATGTCCAAATGCATATCCCATGTCAAGAGGATGATACAAAGAATGAAGAAACATGTCTAAAAACATATCAAGATCAAGACCCCTTGAATGAACAATTAAATCCTATTGTTGAACAAGACCCCATTTCCCTTGAGCTTCATGATGATCCCACTATCCTTATCCCCCCTATCCAAAATGATCCTTTTCCACTTCAAGAGCAAAATATCCTTCCAAGTCCAATTGACCTCCCACTTCCCAAGCAAGATCATGATCTCCCTTCCATATCTTCCCAAGATCCATTTCCAAGCCAAGATCAAGGTGTCCCTTCACCTTCATGTTCTCCTCATGATCCCATCATCCCTTTGAATCCTCCACTAGATCCCATCATCCCTTTAGATCCCCCACAAGATGCCATCCTTCTAGATGATCCTGTCATTGCTCATACCCCATCGCAGGATCCTATTGTTACTTGTGCTCCCTCTTGTGATCCCAGCACATCTATGCAAGTTGTTCATGAACCCCTTACACTTCAAATGGGTTCCCGTAGTTCTATCGAGTCTAGTCCACCTCATGGTCCTACAAGTCCTTCCATATCATTTACACCTCATAATAATGGACTCGCGTCTTGTAGCAAATATCCTACTGGTCAAAGAAAGAATTATCAAGTCAAAGGGTTAAACCTCCATGCAAAATGTATATTTAAACCCTCTCATATCCAAGAAAATTCTAGTGGCCATGGTCTTAATAACAAATCTACATCTCAAGGTGTTGGTATCCCTTCAAAATCTAGATCCAGATGTATACCTCCCCCTTCAACCCTTCCATCCATCTTAGGTCCATATGTTCCTCCCTCCACTAGCTTTCAATCCCCTTACCCTTTCCCAAATGCAAGTCATCAAAGGCACACATCTTGGAGAACCTTCCATCCATCCAAAAAGCCTCCATACAATTCCTATCCATCCATGTAATCCATTCCTTTTCCAAGCAATTTGGATGCCACGAATAAAATCCACAAATCAAGAAATCCACATGCTATCAAGGATCAACATGTCTAGTCTAATCGACATGTACCAAAAAATAAAAAAAATGATCCAAAATGACAAAGAAATTTCCAAAAGGCCACAAAGGCCCATTGAGCGAAAAATAAAGTCAAAAGCCATATGGGTTCCAAAATCCATTATGCAAGCAATACATTCAAAGGACCCTAAAAATAATGAAAAATCAAAAAGCATGTGGTTTCCCAAGAAGCTCCTTGAAGCACAGAGTCCCAAAGAAAATTCCAAATTGGCATCCAACGTTGCTATCTCTCCATCTAAATGTCTTCCATCTTCCAAATCCATTTTGGGTCCTTATGTCCCAAAATCCATATCGTTTCCTTCATCACATTCAACATCTCCCTTTCCTCCATCTCTCCATCACCCCTCAAGGTGTGTGCCAATGTTGTTCTTGCATCCATTCCCTTCCACTTCAAAGAAAGTTGGCGTACATTCCCTTCATTATCCAAGAACTATTTTCCAACCTTTCATCCAACCTATCCAATCCCTTGCATAAAACTTGTCACATCCTTATCCAATCACCCACTCCATATCCCTTTTTCATTACCCTACCAACGTCTTTGTGCAATATCCTTCAAAATCACATTTCAAAGAGTAAGGCACTTGAGTCCTTCGTCCATGTTATGTCATGCGTCTATTTATTTCCAAAATGTCAAAAAATGTCAAAAAAGCAAAAAATGAAAAAAAATAAAAAAAGGGAAAGTTGCCTTGATGAAAACTTGGCAAACATGCGTCTTGGCAACACAAAAAAAGAGTCAAGAGAAATAATTTCGTCCAATAGTGAAAACCTGGCAAACAGGCACTTTGGGCAAGTACCATGATGAAAACCTGGCAAACAGGTGTCATGTGTAATTTTATGAACTTCTTGCAGTCTATACTTGGGGGCAAATTTCATTGGTGTTATCCTCCATTACTATTTTCATTATCCTCCATTATCCCCAACATGTCCTCCATTATTCCTATGTCCCTCATATCCCTTATCCTATCAACACCCATATATCCCTTATCCCTTATTAATCTTGCTTATTCTACCCATATCCTGTCCTTTTCCTATTCATATCCTGTCATTATCCTTTTCATATCCTAACATTGTCCTATCAAAATCCCTATCTTGGTCTTGATGTAAAATAAGGATGTTTAATGCAAAACATGTTTTCAAAGAAAAACCTCTTGACATGTCCATTTCCTGCATTCTATCCATTGCACTATCTCATTACCTTATCATTGTCTTGTCCAGTCCCCTAGCTTGGTGAAAAAACATGTTATTCCATTTCTTGGATAGTCCTTGGCACCTACCAGATCCAATGAAATGACCCTTGGCCTTCATCCATCTACTAGTCCATTTCCCCTTTGACAATGTCCCTGCCTTGCTAGACACTGGGGGCAATTCAAATCTTGCAACTTGTAAATATCTTAATGACCTGAAAAAATCCTAAAAATTAAAAAAAGCAAAAATTCCAAAAAATTCAAATAATGTGCTAAATTTTTTTAAAAAAATCATATAATGTCCTAAATTTTTTTTTGATAAAAATTCAAATACGATCCTAAAAAAAGACCAAAAAAATTTCAAATATTTCAAAAGTCCTAAAAATAAAAAATCATAAAAAATAAAAAAATTAGAAATAAATGTCAATTTATGACTCATTTCATTTTCTCATCATGTATATAATCGCTTGTTATTTTCAACAAATTGTCCCTTGCAACAAGACATGCATTTGAGCAGACACAATTTGAAGACTTGTCAAGCTGTGTGCTTAACAAAATCATGCATTAATAGACAAACTATCTAATCCTGTTAGCAATCAATCATATCAAAATTGTCCTATCAATCAATCAACATCAATTTTTTATCAATCATCATTTTGTCTTATGCAGGGTGTGGTATACTTGAAACTAGACGGTATTTGTCTTAGACGGGGTACTTCATTCCTTAAACCAGACATCATCATCATTAATCACACAAACTATCAACTTTGACAATAAGATCAGACTGGTTGTTGACTTGCTTGGTACAGTGAGTCTTATCTTTTATTGATTTATCTTTGATCATGTTCTTATGCTACTCTAGGATATCACTGAG
>MU225789.1:4030006-4048059 GCA_018584345.1 Thuja plicata
TATTTTGTAAATCCCACCACTGGGTAGATCCTTACAGATCTTATTTTGTAAAGCCTCTAACAAGGTACAATTCTTAGAGAAGAATTTGTGAAATCCTTTAACAAGGTAGACTACATAAGTCTTTATAATCTTAACATAGTAAGCTATCAGAAGTAGCTAAACATTGTAGCTCTAACTGAGCAACCTTTTTACTGCAATAGTGAAGAATTGTGGGTGTCATCCCCACCATAGTTTTTTTCCTCTAACCAAGGATTTATGTGTGACCAAAATCATGGTGTTATGAGTCTATTTTTCATGTGTGTACTTGAAGTAATTTACATGTTTTAACTTGCTTTTCATTTATAGTTTTCATTCGGTAAAGCATGCAGAAGTAAGACAGTTCTATTGTAGAAAAGTTTTAAGTGAACTGATTCACCCCTCCCCTCTCAGTTCATAATCTTGTATGACATTTCTAAAAATTGGTATCAGAGCTTTGGCTCTTGATTTAATGGTTTGACCACCTAAGAGTAAAAGATCCTAGTCATGGAAAGTTATAGGCAAGCTAAGAGGATTGAGAGTCTTGAGTATGAGCTAGAAAGTGCACAAGAATTGATTACCGAGTTAAGAAGGAAATTGGAGAAATCAATGAAAATGAGAAGAAAACTATATGATGAACTAAATATTACTCAAGAATAGGTTGAAACACTTGAAATAGCTTTAGAAGGTAGTCTGAATGATGAAAATGAGACAGCCATCAGAGAACTAATGGAAAAGAATGACTCACTTACCGAACTAGATTTAATGAAAAAAGATCTTGAATCAAACAGCATGAGGATGACCGAGTTGATAGAAGGTAAAAGAAGTGCTGAAGATGGAAAAACGATGACTAAAAATGACAAAAGACAGGCTGAAGCACGGTTAGCAAAAAAATACAATGAGATCATAAGAATGACACAGCAACATCATAACATGACTGATCAACTTGTGAATGCCAATATAGAGATTTCTAGAAAGGAATTTGAAAATCAATCATTGAAATCATAAATAGAAAGGTTGAACACTGAACTAACAAATGAAAAGAACATCAATGAAGTACTTAAGAAAAAGGAAGAAGCCTCTCAAGCTTTGGACAAACAACTCAAAAGTCAAAAGCAATTGAGTGACAAAACAAGTATTGGATTCAATGGAACTAACACTACCGACCAAGGAGAATCATCTAATTCATCAAAAGATGAAAGTACTAAAGCACCACCAAGAAAAAGGAAGAAATCTCATTGCAACTATTTTGGAAAGCCCGGTCACACAACAAATGTTTGTTGGAGCAGAGAAGGTAATGTACCCAGTAAACCTAAATTTGATGGATATTGTTTTAGATGTAATAAGCATGGTCATAAAGCTTTTGAGTGTAGATCAAGGATACCTAACAAGTCAAGGAAAGATAAATTTGATGGTTACTGCAACACTTGCAACAAGTATGGACACAAAGCTGAAGAATGCAGATCAAAGATAAGGAATAAAAAGTGGACATCGAACCAAGAAAGATCAAAATCCAATCGAACAAAAGCATCAGTACCATGGGACTACAATACCAAAATCTCCTGTGCATCATGTGGAAGGTATGGTCACATTGCTACAAATTGCTTATTAATGTTTGGAAGGAACAACAGGAAATGATGGAGAAGTTCTGGTATGGCATGTTTTCACTGTCACAAAATAGGACACCTAGCTAAATATTGTAGGTATCAAATGAACATATCAAACAAGAAAGAAAGAAATGACAAGAAGACACCTAATATTGATGAGATAAGGGAACAAATGAACAAAAATTGGAAAACAAAAGAGCAAGATGATGGAACCTCACTCAGAAATATTGAAAGCACCTCATCTACCGAGATGAGTGCACCAAGCTGCACTTAGTCGGTAAAAGGTATGTAGGAACTGCTCACCGAATTCAAATCTTTAATCAGTTTCTAAATTAAGAGAGCAGAGATCCATATTAGCATGCTTAGATGCATTTGGATATTTTACAAAAGTTATTTTGTTGCGATTCACATGCAAGTCAGAGTATTTGGTTAGTCAGTGAAATTTGAATTTCACAAAGTCGGTGAGTGCATTTATGACAACCTAACTTATTCATTGGAAACCCTAATTGAGAAAAAGCTATAAATATGAAGTTTTGCAAGTCATTTCGCACCTTACGCATTCGAGTTATCAAGAGTGAGTTGCAGAGTGATCAAGTCTTCGCGCATTCAAGTGATCTCTGAGGTAAATTCTGAAATGAGCTAAATCATCTACAATTGTATTCATCACTGTTTGCTTTCAATCGAGTTAAGATTTCGAAGAGAAAAGGATTATTTCCATCACTATTCCTGATCTAATGGCACCAAAGAAGAAAGTACCAGTCGTGGCAAAGATTGTTGATCCCGTAAACCCTAAACACAAGATGCCACCCACCAAAGCTACAAAAATTGATATGATGGGCGCATTGTCTTCCATTCCACCTAGGGTTATATTGATAGATGATATTTGATCCTTCATCCACTGCAAAATTGAAGATATTTGTGTTAATGAGTTGGACACTTCATTCAATAAACTGTGTGACAATGAAAAGTTGAGAGATGGGCACACACATCTAGAGAAACAGGGTTTGGTGCATACCCTTCATCTACCAAGAGTCTTCAAACCTGAATGGATCAAACTTGTGCTTAGCCGAGTACATGATCAGTTTATGTGGCTAGAGAAACTAGTAAAGATCACCAAGGATGTACTACACATCAATATTGGCCTACCAATTGGAGATAGACCAAAGGCAATCAAGAAAATTGATAGAGAAACGTTGAGTGAGCTAACAAAAGCTCAATGGGATGGTAGAGCAATGAGAATTTTGATGGTAGAAGATGCAGAACTTAATTTTGCATGTAACATCATTGCCTATCGAGTCTTCCAATCATGTAGGGTAGATAGTGTACCCTGTGGAGCAGTTGACCTGGCTTACAAGATTGTGAAGAAAGGAATGAAATTAGATGTTTGTGAGATTTTTTTGAGGCAAATTGAAGACAACATGAACATAATCAGGAAAGCCAAGACAAACACTTTGAAGTTTGGTCCACTATTGGTATGTATATTTTTCTATTTTGAGAAATTTTTCCCATCAGTCGGTGAAGTAACATGGAGCACAGATAGGCCAATCATTTATCAAATCAATGAATATATTTTAGGATTGGGAAACAATTTTAATCTGATCATGAATGATTACTTTGTTAAGTTTCAAGAAAAGATGCATAAAAGATTCAGGATTCCACCCCAGCTAGTGGAAAGATATCATGATAATATTTGTTTTGAAGTAGATACTAACCTGTGTATCATTAAGGCTGTTGAGCCTAGGACTATTTGGCTTCAACCAATGGGATATGAAGTTGATGTTGACATAGCTGCACAACAAATTGAGACATTGTTGAAAGACCCCATTAACAAGAAAGCTGACAGATATGGAACCTATGAAGAAGTTAAAGAAAATATCAAGCATGGTATAGTGATACCTAAGGCCATAAGTAGAACAAGGAAAATGATTGGGGAATTGTCATAGAAACTTGAAGTTGGAGAGGATGAAGAAGAAAAAGAGGCATCACCTTCAATTGAGAAGAAGAGGAAACAACTAGAAGCTAATCCCTCACCAAGTGGTAGGAGCACAAGGGCCTCGGTAAGGGAAAAAGAAAAGGAACAAATCGAGACACCCAAACCTAGAGGGAAAACATATATGAGGAGTAAGAAAAATGTTGTAAAGCCAAGAAGAAAATTGAAGCTTCAAATTGTAAGTGAAATAGAAACAGAGGAGACTGAGGCACCCAAAGAACCACAAAAGACATCAAAACCAACTCTTGATGAATCCATCGATTCATTAATGAAACATGGAGGTTTTGCTAGAGTAAAACAATTGAGATATGAGCACTTGAGTGTAAATGATCAGGTAAGAATTGAAGATGCTATTATTTTCACACTAAATAAATTTAGAATAACACCAATGGAAGTTTCAAGCCAGCTTCCTGATGAGTTATACAATAAGGTAGATGGAAGGTGGAAATATAGATTGACTACTGAAAAAAAAAAAGAGAAAGATCATTAGTTGTGACAATGCCTAAATTATCAGTGTAAGAAATTGATGAATCTCTACAGAACTATTCAAGGAGATTTCTTGTGAAAAATAGAGCACTAAGAATAATGATCGGTAAGCTTTTAGAAGTTGAGAAAGAAAAAAATGAAATGTGGAGAAAAATATTCAAGCTAGATGCTACCAAGTCTCGAGAAGATGAGCCAACCAAGGGCACTACTGAAGGACAATCATCAAAAGGTAGTAAAGGTCAAACGGATCCCATTGACCTAACCAAAGATACCGATGGAATAAATGTTGAAGATGCATCAGAAGAAGAGGATCCTACACAAGATGTAGCAAATGAAGAAAATGCTATGGATACAACAGATCAAAATACCAAGTGCATGGACATAGATGACACTCCAACAACCAAAGAACCAGATCCTATAATACAAAAAATTCATGCTTATTCTAAGATAAGTACAGAGACCACCGAGGAAGGAAATGAACAAAGAAAAGGAAATGAATTAGTTCCCCTAACTGACACTAAAGGAGAGAAGCAACAAGACTCCAAAGAAGAGACAGAGAAAAAGAAAGAGTCAGAGAAAGAGAAGGAAAGTGAGAAAGGGAAGGAGAATAAAGATACACAAGAAGAGAAGAAAGAAAAAGAAAAGCTAGAAGGCACTCATGAGTCAGAGGATAAATCCAAGAGCATAGTAGACACAAAAAAGTCTCCCATTGATGCACTTAAGGAATCTATCTCACCATCAAGCAGCAAGAATAAGAAGAAAAAGGAGGAAATTGACTTAACAGAAGAAATAATTTTCCCCCCTCCTGATTTTGCAAACATGAATGCTGAGCAATTGGCATCATATGGGAAACTATTGAAGAGAAAGGCAGCCCAACAAAAGTTGATTGATGAAATGAGGAAGCAAGATAACATTCTTGAAGATGTCAAAGACATATTTCAATCACTACTACCTAATGCTGCAATAAATGAAAAATATAGTTTGATTCAGCAAGTAGGCAAAATTTCTCAACAGATAAAGGTACCGAACATGGATACCACCGAATCCTTATTGAAAATTCATGAGCCAAAGTTGACAAAGAGAATAATGGAGCAAATAATGAAACACATAGCAAAAGACAAGGTAACTCTTTCTAAACTATGTACAGCTATAGAGTAGACTATAACTACAATTCTTTCATTATTTCAAAAGCTTTGTCAAATTTCAAAATTTACTGAGGAAATAAGGAATAAAGAACAGTCAGTAGAAATTGAGTTAACCAAACACCTAAAAGATGTATCTATTGAACCCAGTTCAATCCAAGTATATTATCAGAAGATCAAGCATCTCATGGGACACCAACATGAACTCAGGCAAGAGGAACATAAAATCCAGATAGAGTTGTTGGAATTGCAAGCCATTCTGATTCCACATATTGAGGCTATGCAAAAACATTTGAAGAAAGGCAAGGACTTAGTCACTATGCCAGAGATGAGTTCATTTGACACAATCACAGGTCTAGTAGTAGACATAAATGAGCATATTATAGTTATGTAGACACTGAAGGAGACATGGGAGTCAGCATTGTATGATCTCCAAAATAAATATAAGTACATTTTTGACAAGTAATTGTTATTTTGGCACTTTTGTCAAAAAAGGGGGATAATAATATGTGAGATAATATTTTAAAGGATGATAATGTATGAAATACAATTTTTGAAGTGTATATAGCACATAGGGACTATCAACTAAGGGGGAGTTATAAGTTTTGAGTTTTGATTGATGACTTTGAAGTTTTTGTCAAAATGCCAAACTAATGACAAAGGGGGAGATTGTTACCCTATTCACTTTGTTGTCATAAGTTTTGTCAAAGTCATAGGCAGTCAAGTCTAGTTGGTAAAGGAAATGGATAGTACTACCGAGTATGAGAAGTTAGTCAGTAATGTAAGTGAAGGGAGGAGCAGTCGGTAAAGAAAGCATAATCAAGCACCAAGAAAAAATAGTCACTGAGTGGAAATGCTATTCGGTCACAGTTACCGAGTACCAAGTTCAAAAAATTATATCGAGCACCAAGAGTAGTCATCTACCGAGTAGTTGAAGTATTTACTTACTAAGTAATGCAGGCAAGGCAACTAAGAAATTAAACTGAGTCAAATCTTGATAAGAATGCATTTAATGAATTAACAGACGATGTCAGAAGAATCTATGATCACTAAATTCAGTTGGTTACAGAATCTATGAACTAGAATAATCAAGAATAAGATGCAAGGCAAAGATTAAGCGGCAAAATAGATGTTGTGTGTTCCAAGAAGGGAACAATTTCCAAGGTAACAGTTAGGCAGTTTACCGAGCGACAAAAAATCATAAAGATGATCGAACGACTGAGATTGACCTAAGGAAAACCTAATCAAGGAGATTAAGAGGAAAAAATAGAGGATACTTAAGAAGTGAAGAATCCTTATGAGAACATATAGAGAGAAGAAAAAGAAAAAGAGGAGTGATGAATGCTGTTACTATTATTGGGGAATAGCAGAGTATTTGAGGCAACACCGAGTACAAAATTTGTAGAAGAGAGGTTTGATGATCATATCACTGAGCGGATTCAGAGGTAAAGATTTCAGAGCATAAAGAGTCTGATCAAGCATAACAAATTGATGCATCATTTTAGACAAGTTCAAAGCATTGTTGAATACATTGTTTTTTGTTATTTTGTAAATCCCACCACTGGGTAGATCCTTACAGATATTATTTTGTAAAGCCTCTAATAAGGTACAATTCTTGGAGAAGAATTTGTGAAATCCTTTAAAAAGGTAGATTGCATAAGTCTTTATACTCTTAACAGAGTAAAATATCAGAAGTAGCTAAACATTGTAGCTCTAACTGAGCAACCTTTTTACTGCAGTAGTGAAGAATTGTGGGTGTCATCCCCACCGCAGTTTTTTTTTCTCTAACCAAGGATTTCTACATGACCAAAATCATGGTGTTATGAGTCTATTTTTCATGTGTGTACTTGAATTAATTTACATGTTTTAACTTTCTTTTCATTTATAGTTTTCATTCGGTAAAGCATGCAGAAGTAAGACAGTTCTATTGTAGAAAAGTTTTAAGTGAACTGATTCACCCCTCCCCTCTCAGTTCATAATCTTGTATGACCTTTCCAACATAATAAAAATAATTGAAGCCTAGATAGAATGCCTTACAAACTATCCAATCACTCCTATATCTTTGTTTATCAGATCTTAAACATCAATATTCAGCTTCCTAGAATCACTTGAAAGAATTAATCCTTCCTTGAAGGACCTCACAAATGACTGCACAACTACCTTGCAGTTGATGTATTTAAATGCCTTACAAATAAACACATAAAATATTGAACATAAATAAAAGAGAACACACAAGATATAAGACAAATATTCTAATGTATTTTATTAATGTCTAACTACTTCAAAATACATTCAATAGACAAAAAAGTACACAGGCTTAGACAAAATTGTAGTAGTTTGCCTTGTAATTATATTGCACCCTATTTCAAAATGTTACAATAAGATCTATTTATAGGCTAAAAACATCTTGGAATCCTTAAGAATTAAGGATGCAACAAGCTTCGAATGGTTTTAAGACCTAACCCTAAAATAAAGAAAAGACAAAAGATAGGAAAGAACCAAGCGGTAGATGGACAAAAATGAAGAATAAAATCTAATTTGTTCTTTGTCTTCTTGTGATCTTTAGTGCCTTTGGCTACATATGTTCAGGATAGATTTTTATATTTGTAGCAAGACCTAGTGACTGCCATTACAGGCTAATTTACACTAGTCTTCATGATAGCTAACCTCCCTGTGCTCAAAGAGCAGGTGCCATGTGTCCTCCTATTCTTCATCCATAATGTCCAAGTCAACAGTGACAAACTTTTTCTTCTTGGGCTTTGTTAAAACATCCCATGTTGTAACATCTTCTTCCTTTGGCCATTCAAAGCTCTGTATGTTTTCCAAATGGTTCTTTTGTCTCTCCAACCTGACATCCATAATGCTCTTGACATCAGTGATAAACTTGTTGAAATATGTTTCTACTTTAATTGCTTCATCTAAAATTTTATTGTATCTTTGCATATCTAATTCTCCTTTGTCAGAAACATATACCTCTTTACTAGGTAGCATAGTGTCAAATTATGAGCCCCATACCCCTAGTGGCTTGATCTAATTGTGTTCTGATCTGATTGGTGGCACAAACCTATTGTAATTAGGCCCAAACATGTTTAATCTTGCCTCAATCTGATTAGCCTTGCCTTTGAAAAAGGACAAGGTTTCCCCTATATGTTCTATCTCAACCCAAACCTGGGTTACTCCCTTTGGAAAATCTAATCTATGTGGTTGCAAAGATGCCAACCTCTCAAATAATCCTGTTCTCCCTGACCATGTAGTATAGTATGGGTTCAAAATTGAAACAAAATTGTTGACTTCTACTTGCAGGCATGGTAATTTGCCATAGGAAACATATGCTATATCTATCTTATCTTTTATTATATTAATCCTATGCTGAAAAATTTTAGTCAGTGCTCCCAGAAAAACATTATTGTGCTCACCTGTTCCCTACCCTATTTCTGCTACAACATGCTCTATTTCCTCTGTTTGAATTTTTGCATCTTTTCCTTCCTTGTGCTCTGCAGGGGAAACTTTAGGCATATCTATAAGTTTTTTTGTCAATCATGCTATTAGTTTATCTTATGCCTTAATCTTTATCAGACCCAATTCCTTGTCCTTGACTATGTCACTAGTTTCACTACCTAGTTTCTTGAATCTCTCAGACATTTGGGTAGCCTTAGTTTCATTTAATTGTGAAAAATGGGTGAGAACTTGAGATATTTCCAAGTCTCCTGTGTTCTGGATAGACCAAATGATCTTGTCCCCTTCCAATTTCTCTTGTATGCTCAACAAGGAAGGCTTCTAATCCTTTAGAGCTAAGCTCCACATTGCTAGGGCCTGGGATTTTGGATTGTATCCAAATCCCCTTATCATCTCTCCAACTTGTATTTTTGATGATAGCTTAACATCAGGTTGCTTCCTTATTTGGTCTATTATGAAGGCTAAGGCTAAATCCCATCCTTCTACCAATAAAATCCCACTTTACTTTACTAGTTTCCTAGCTTCTTCTGGTGTGATCTATTATGATTTAGGATCATAATCCTGCAATACTTGCAAAGCCTCACTGGTCACTAGATCTCCACCTGCCAATTGTAATTGTGCACCTACTTGCTTTTGCTTGTTCCAAATAAGAAATTATTTAAATTCTTTTGTCTTGATAAAATTGTCATCATTTAGGAATT
The DNA here is from genome assembly GCA_018584345.1 of Thuja plicata. Lineage (NCBI taxonomy): Eukaryota > Viridiplantae > Streptophyta > Pinopsida > Cupressales > Cupressaceae > Thuja > Thuja plicata. The sequence goes on from MU225789.1 coordinate 4,039,404, forward strand.
TCTCTTGGTGCAAAAATCTCTCATCTGTGCATGTTAAAAGAGGCAATTCTATTTCCTCTTCATATCAACCTTTTGTAGCTTTTTTGGTTGTCTGATCTGCTTCCTAAGATAATGATCATAAGCTCTATCACCAGTGATAAGAGCACCAATTCTATCCTTTTTCTTATCTTGAGATGGCTCCCCTATTTCTATTCTTTGTTTCTTTGGTGGGGGCTCATCGGTGACCTCAGTCTCTGGGACCTCTGTTCGGTCAATAACATTTTCTCCCTCAGCTACCTATTCTTCAATAAATGGCTGATTTAATGGAGGGGAGCTAGGAAATAAATACTCTTCATCACTATCCTCATCATACTCTGATGAAGAATTCCCATTATGGCCCTTTTCCTTCACTTCCAGTGCATCTTCAAGTTGGACACATAGAAAATTGTATGACTCAACCATGGCATCAAGTCTCTTAAGATATGGTAAATCTGGGAAGAAACCTCCGAAAGACATTCCTTTCTTCTTTAGTTGTCTCTCCAAGTCCAATAGTTCACTAAATTTATCTGCCCTTTGATTGACCTCTTCATCTTCTAGTATATTCCTATAGACACCTAAAATTGACCAGGTGTATCTCAAGCATTCCAAACTATAAATCTCAGCCAAATGCCTTAAAATCTCATCTCAATGCAAAACAAATGGATTAAATCAAATGCACAAAAATCAAATCAAATTAAAAAGATCAAATAATCATGAAATCAAATAATTAAATTCAAGCCTAAAGGGATTAATCAAATTATGCAATTGATTTTTTAATTGTATAGTTCAAATAAAAAAGATTAAATCCAACCCAATCACCCTTCCATGGCTAATTTAATTAAATGATGGAGTTATTTAATTCTTAATATCTTTGAGACAACCAACCAACTTTCCCTCCATTTGAGAACACCTCAAAGCATTTGACCTAACCAAAATTTGATCATGATTAACTCACTCTACCCCCTACCCTTGGGAAAATGCTATAAATACAAGCCATTTCCTTTGTGTTTGGGATCCAAGAATTTCAAGAGCAAAAGCATCCTTACTATAGGAATATTGAGAATTTGATAGCATTGGAGAGCTTTTTGAGATAATTTCAGCATTTGCATAGCATTTTAGCATATCATGTTTAGAAGCATTTATTGTTTTCTAACATATCTTGGAGCATTTTGAGCATTCTAGCTGGATTTGAGCATTCATTTTTCATTCATATCTCATTCTAGGATTGTCCTTGAGAGAGATTAAGCCTAAGAGCTCTCTTAAAAAAGCTTGGATAGAGAACCATGAGATGATATAGATTTTAGCTTCAATTCTTAGATTAATTTGTTTTATCTTTCCATAGAATTGTTTCTCTTAATCTTAATTTCATGAAGGTGTATTTTCTTACACACATAATGGCGCCCACCGTGGGGCTCTAAGCCTCTTTACTAATGTTTTTATCATAATATTTGGTTTGTTTTCTTTGTTTTTGGTGTTTTTCTTGTAGAAAATAGGAGAAGAGCCGCGTATGCGATGCTAAGAGCCTCTTATGAACACAAAAATGCCACCTACGGAGCCTGATTTGTCTCTGTCTTTCATTATGTTGTCGCATTTCAGATAAAGTAGGTCGCCTACCAGATAAATCATGCTGCCTGCTAGATAAAGTGCACCACTTGTGACTTTTCAACAGCCGCCTGCTAGCAATCTCTGGCCACATTTTACACTTTCTGTATCACCTGTTGATTTTAATTAGCTACCTGTGATATTTTAAGAGCCGCGTGTTAAGATTTAAAAGCTGCCTACAAAGTTTTAATTTACGCTTAAGAACATTTGATAGTGGCTATTTAGCTGTTAAATGCCGTGTAATCACTTTTGCTTTAAATCAGATTTTGGTTAATTCTGTCACTGTTGTAACTCTGTATATTTTCCTGTCCTGCACATGAAAAATCACCCAAAGGGGCAGAAACCAGAGACGCAGATATCAAAGCTTAGCAAAGAGGTAAGAATAAAAACCAAGAACGATAGGGAAATACATACAACAAATTTATTAGAGAGTTTATTTGAGGAAGAACACTTGTATGATCACTACATTAAGGTGTTTTTTGCTTATAAACAAAAATTTCCTACTCTCTAATTAATTTTTGTGCTAACTTCTTTAAATCTTTAATTGATAAATTGTTCACTAAAAAGAGCCTTTAGGAGGTATTTTTTCATTTGAGTTTTTCCAAGTTTCCTTCACTTTGCATCGCTTTGTGCTGACTAACTTGTTGGAGGAGACGGAGTGGGAAAAATCACCACTAGGTGAGTAAAAACAAGTCAAACACTCAAAAATGAGCCTAGCCTTGCTAGCTTCAAAATCAGGTACTTATCTAATCAAGCTTGCATTACTTAACTTGTGGCAATTCATTTGAATCTGGTATAAATAAGAACACCTTACTATTTTCTATTTGAACAAGACATCAGGTATATGCTCTCAACTTTTCAAAGTTGATCAAAAAGCCAAAAGTGTCAAGTTTGGGTAGTAAAAAGAAAGGAAAGATTAATTGAACCACACATCTTTTTTTTAAGAACCTCCTTGTTAAGGGGTTGAAAATGAACAAACCTGTTTGAGGTGTTTGGAACAAAGAAAAACAATAGGGATATGCTCTTCACTCTTTGAGTGAATCAAATTCCCAAACTTGTTGGATTGAGTTCAAATCTTGCTTTTCATGAACATGCTAACTAAATAGAGCTTTAAAGGGCCTGCCTCCCGAGAATTGCCTTACGAGGACAGTGAGAGGGAACAAACCAAAGTGGACGATATTTTCTTTTATCACAATATCGTCTGACCCACTACAAATAATGCACTTTTGCTTAATTGAAAAGTGACTAAAACTTGTGCAAGCCATCCTCACTTCCTCTAGTAGTCCTTCAGGATTGCGCAAAATTGTACTTTTGTGCATGTGGGAAGCCCTCAAAGGGGTAAAGGATCTTGTCAAGGTTTAGACCAGAATAGTTTGAGACCTGATAAAGTAGTAGACCTACCTTTGTAGAGTCATGATTAAAATCCAAATTTGTTGACGCTAAGGTAGATTGCTTGGAAGAATTTCTTGTGCAAACCTGTTAAAACATCCAAGAACATACACTTTTAGTGTGGTTTTTAGGGATATGGTGCAAATTTTATGTGTATGTTGAGTTTGTACTTCATTTTCATGCAATAATATTTTTTGATAAATCTGATGAAAGACTTTAAACTTTTAAACCTAGAAAATATCAATAAAATTGTTAAAATCAAATTTGATCAGTAAAGCGCCATGTATCATCATTTCAAAGCCGCTTACAAACAAAACTGGGCCGCTTGTCAATCATAAAATGCCACTTAAGAGAATTAAACAACCGCGTATTAACTGGAAAGAGCCGCGTACAGATATCTCAAAATTGCCTGTCAATAGATAAAAGCCGCCTGCCAAATGTAGAGCACCACGTAAAGATTTTCCAGTAACCGTGTGGCAACAGTTTAAGGCCACCTACACAAAGGTAAAAGCCACCTGGATTTTTTCAAAGGCAAATAGTGGGTATCTACCAAAGGATTGAAAACAAGAAAATATAATTTTTGGATACCCTTTTGGATGTTCTACCACCGTGAATACTTAACTTGATCAGAATCTACCATTTTGGGCATTTTGCAAATTTATACACGGATTGGTCATTAAAGCGAGTTTGAAACCTAAGGTCTTCATTTGACATATGTTAATGCCAATTTTTACTTGATCCCATTACATCAAGGCTTCCCTACAACTAGACGAGTCTTATCTGAGACAAGAGTGTCCCTTCTCGGGTGATCCTTTTTCTGCAACACCCTTACACGAACCCATCAAAGAAACAGAGCCAAGGATGTCTTTTCTGTTTGTTCATATAGATCCTGATCAGATTAATCACGTAAAAAAGGATATGAACAAACAAGGAAATGTTGATCCTAATAACAAAGGATCCAACAAAAATACCAACGGAGGGAAAAACATGGATCCTAACAATCAAGGGATGAACAATACCAACAATGAGGGTAATATAGACCCTAGTGATGAGGAGTTAACTAATGAAAAGGTTAATGAGGCTATGCAAATCCCTTTCTTTATGAAACTCATGGAAAAAGTGTTGGAAAAAGACAAGGAGAAGTACTTCCTAGACCTAGCACAAACGGGTCTCAAGCTTCCACATGATTATGATTTCACCAAACTCAAACAAGAAGAAGCAGAGGCTAACCCCATTGATGTCATGAACAAACAATTCCAGCTTTTCCAGATACAATTGGACACATTAAAACAAAGTGGGGCTCCTAAACCTTTTTCTATTGAAGCCTTGTGTCCATTTCCATTCTACAAGTCTTTAGTCATGATACGATTTCCAACAAATGCTATTTATCCAAAATATGATAAATATGAAGGAACATCTGATCCTCAAGATCACTTAAGGGAGTTTTGTGCCCTAAGTCTAGAGTTCATGCATGACACAACTTACCTTATGAGGTTATTTCCTAGAAGTTCGGGAGGTATGGCAATGGAGTGGTTCTCAAAATTACCCTCCGGTATTAGAACCTTTGAGGAATTGGCCTCTAAATTTGTAACTCACTATTCTTATAACATCAAACACAAGGTTACAATGCTTAATCTATGCAACACCAAGAAAAGAGAAGGAGAGGGGTTCCTACTTTTTCCTACAATGATGGAGAGCGGTATTTGCTAGATACCCTCGAAGTGTCCCTAAAAGGAAAAGATGGATATTTTTGTGAATAGCTTGAATCATGAAATGAACTATCGATTAAGGCTACAATGTCCTAGATCATTCCAAGAATTAATTGAGAATGGGGTGACAACAGAAGAGGTATTGGTAAAAAGTGGAGAAATCAAACTCTACAAAGACAATAAGAATAACAACAACAACAACACCTCCAACACCAATCAAAATCAGAATCAAAACAACAACAACAGTCGATATTGGACAAGGAATAACAACAATAAAGGAGTGGTTAATGATGGAGTGGTGGAGGCTAATACTTTAAAGTCTATTCCTTTTAATCTCACTCAAAACTTAGCTCAAGCCAATAATGTGAATCAAGCACCCAAAGTACCCTTCAACAACAACACTAATAACAACTTTGGGAATAATCAAGGGGCATTTAAGCCTAAACTGTTCTTTGCACCTACACCCAAAAGGACATTCACTACTTTGGGTGAGCCATTGGAAAATGCATTAAGGAAACTTATTTCAAATAAACTTATCGATCTACCAAAGGCTCAACCATATGAACCTCACATCAAACCCAACTGGTGGAATGAGAACAATGATTGTGACTATCATTGAAATAGGGGACATAAGACCAATGATTGCCTACGTCTCAAACATGTGGTACAAGATCTCATAGATAATGGTGTGATAAAGGTGGATGGACCTCAAACTAATGAAGATCACACAACCTTTAAAACTCCTTTTTATAAGCATGAAAAGGGAGAATCTTCTAATTCCAACAATGGAGGAAACAATGCGAATAATGCAAAAGGTAGTCATAATGTTAACTTTGCTCATACTTATGACAATACCATCAATGTTGTTGTGGTTAAAGATCAACCTATTCTAGGGTCTACTAATGCCATCACAAGGGGGTAAGCATCAAAGATTACCTTACAAGGGGGTACTCCTATTACTATTGGCCCTAAGACACCAATTATTTTGGCTAAACAAACACCACCCACTACAAGACCTTATAGTTTGGTGGATTAATTACAAAAGACTCCAGCCCAAATATCAATTTTGGAGTTGTTAAAATTATATCCTAATCATAAGGAGATTCTGGAAAAAGCCTTATGTGAGACCACGGTTCCTATAAAATTGGAGGAAGACAAATTTTAGAACATGGTAGGGCACCTCATAGCCCCTCATTGTCTTTCCTTTTCAGACCAAGATGACATGTCTATCAAACATCCTCAAAACTTACCCTTACATATAGAGGTATTGATCCAAAGACATAGGGTTAAGAGAGTTCTCATAGATGGTGGAGTTGGTCTAAATATTTGCACTTTAAACCTTGTCAAGTCATTAGGGTTATTCGAGTCTTCCATTGATCCAAAGAAGCAAATAACTATTAAGGCTTATGATGAAGAGGAAAGATATTCAAAGGGTATGATTATTCTACCAATTCAAGTGAGACCTATCAAAAAGGACACTATATGTTAGGTCCTTGACATGAAATTGACCTACAACATCCTACTAGGGAGGCCTTGGATACACGAGATGCAAGCGATACCTTCTACATATCACCAATGCATAAAATTTCCACACCTAGGGGAAGATATCACAATTGGAGGAGATTCAAACCCGTTCCAATATTGTAATTCTTTAAAGCCAAGTCATGAATTGTATATTCCTCACAATAGGGAAAGACTTATCCTAGATATTATCATGGAAGAGGCCAAAGAGGAAAAGTTAGAACCAACATCAAAAGTCACATCTACTCCTAACCCTATTCAAACTAACTCAACTAAATCGACTAAGGGAAAAGAAAAGATGAGTTATGAGGGTTCAAATTCAAAGGATACTTTAGTTCAGACTTCAACATTAAGATTGGAATATTCTAAACCCACTAAGGAAGAAAGAGATCAAACTAAGAAGGATCACTATGAAAAGATGAGTGACCTAATGCATCAATTTTAGAAACAATGTAAAATTAACTCGAAAGGAGTAGGGGAATATTCCATTTCCCTCTTTGATTTACCTACATCTCCAAGAACACATGGGAAACCATCCAAAGATCATCAACCTCATAAGTACAATTCCCATTTCATGAGGGAATGTGACAAACAAGAAATAGACAAAGAAGATGATGAGGTCTTACAATGGCTCTATAAAGAGGATGATAATTCAGATAATTCCAATGAAAGGGTGCAACATATCAATATCCAAACTGACCAATATGGAAAAGGATTTGATATCATGAAGAAAATGGGGTATAAGGGAAGAGGGCCCTTAGGAGTTTGACATAGAGGGTTGTTAGAACCTATTGAACCAGTTTGGAGAGCTAAAGAAGAGAAAGCCAGCATAGGCTTTCAACATAAAGGAGAAAGTTCAAGTCCCATGCATGATTTTCATGCACATATTCATATGGTAGGTTCTAAAAGTGAAGATGAATCTAGGGATTATGAGTGGGATTCCTTTTCTGAAGAATCTTGTCATGACATAGAGATTGATACCATTCACACTAATGCAACTCCTCCTAAAGTTGAGAATGAAGAACATATGGCTCAAAGTTTGAATTCAACTCAAACATCAAGTGAACCTCAACAAGTCAACATAGAACAAGCACCTCCTTTCACTCAATGGGTAGGTGAACCTTGGGTACGTTCGTGGGTGGGAGATTATAACCTAGTTTTTAATCCACATGCTTTCTTTCCCATAGAAATCTTAGAGGACTCTGATGAAGAGGATTTTGATCCTTCTTCCATGGACCATCTTGAAGAGGCGCATGTCATAGATCATGATGATATAATGTATGAACCATCCAATGAAGTCATGTCCTTAACTCCTTCAAATGAAATCTCATTCAATGAATCTTTGTCCTTAATGCATCCTAAACTTATCGATTGGGATCTGTTCGAGTCAAATGACTTACTCTACTTCCCAAATGACAATTCAATGGCCTTATACCTCAATGCGGTCGAACCCAATTCTTCCACCAATGAAATCACTCCAAACATGATGATAGGGTCAGGTGTTCAACCTCTTAATCCAAAAAATAAAGAGAAAATATACAAAAAAATGAGAAGGTCTAGTGGTGAAAACCACCATGTGGCAGTGCTAGACCCCAAAAAAGTAAAAATAAAGGATGTTTCCGAAGGTGAAAACCCAATTGTGGCACCTAAGGGAGAGAGGTTGGACATCTTACTAGCTCACAAAGATGAAATATCACCTATAATTATTGAACCCACAGAAAAGGTTAACATTGGAACAGAAAAGGATCCTAAATTCATTCACTTAGCAACATCTTTGAGTCCTTTGGAGAGAGAAGAGCTCATTGCATTCTTTCAAGAGAAACAAATCAAATTTACATGGTCATATGCTGACATGCTCGAATTAGATCCAAATTTCATAATGTATCACTTAAATGTGAAACCAGGGGTTAAGCCCATAAAGCAGAAGTTGCAAAAAATGCATCCACATATAGCCCTATTAGTCAAAGCTAAATTGGAGAAATTTCTCAAGGCAGGATTTATAAGAGTAATAGCATACGTCAAATGGACATCCAATATTGTACCAGTTACCAAACATGATAAAACCATAAGAGTCTACACAGATTTCAGAGATTTAAACCTTACTTGTCCAAAAGATGACTTTCCCTTACCTAGCATTGATGCTATTGTAGATCTCACAGTAGGTCATTCTATGCTTTCACTTATGGATGGATTTAGTGGGTATAACCAAATTTGCATAGCACCTGAGGGTCAAGAGAAGAAAAATTTTACATGTCCATGGGGTACCTTTTGTTGGATTGTAATTCTCTTTGGTCTCAAAAATGCCGGAGCCACTTATCAAAGAGCCATGACTACCATTTTCCATGACATGATGCACACCTTTATGGAAGATTATGTGGATGACATTTTAGCTAAGTCACATAAAAGAAAAGATCATC
>MU225789.1:4069607-4093406 GCA_018584345.1 Thuja plicata
CTTGCATCACCCAAAAATATTTCTGTTTTCTTTTCAATAAGGGCTACCTTGTGCAGAGCTGCTATTTATGGAAACTTGCTATTTTTAGTAAGTTGGCCATACGATCTCGGAATGTTCTGATTTTGCAATGTGGAGGTTCATCTCAGTCATATCAGCTTGCCAATAAAGTTTCATGGCTAGATCAGGTCTAGTTTTGAAGATATTGAAAATTTTTGGTATTGAAAACAGGGTATAGAAACTTCGAGCTTAGTTTTGAAGGCTTTAGAGGCCCCAGATGAGGTTGAAACTTGGGCTCAATGATGCTTGCATAATTGAGCTGTTGTAGAGCGCTTCGTGGCATTTCTGAAATGGGGTTATAATAGTCAATTGAGTCAACTGGTGATGACTTATGGTCTCTGGAAGTTGGGTCACCTGAAATAGCAGAAAATAATTTTCCTTCAAAATTTTCGGGTTTCAAAAGTTATTTTGAGCCGACTTTGATGTACTAAATTGAAAAATAAAATAATTCTAAGTTTGGTCGGCCCTAAGGGCTAAATTTCTAGAACCTTCTCGGGCGGTGGAAATTGCCTATATAAAGAAGGCCCGTAGTGTTGTTTTAGGCAGTTGGGGACAGTTCTGGGTGGATCTGAGTAATAATTCGAGGCTTTGTCCTACAGAATATTGTAAGGGGAATGCCCATGTGGCTTTGCATATTGTAATTCTGAAATTTTTAATTCCACATTTGTGGAGATAACAAGAAGCCCATTTTCTATTCTTGTAAATTGTTGTTGTTTCTCTGTTTCTGTTATGAGTTTGTGGCATTAAGGAGAGTGCCCTTCATCATCTTAACTCTTCTTATCACTGCTCTGTCATTCTGATTGATCTAGGATTATTCTCAAAATGACTTACTATTCATCTCTCATGAACACACAACCCTTCTTTGTATGTCTCTTGCTCTCACACGCTCTCTCACTTTTAGGGTTAAAAGCCATCTTATTATATCTTTTCAAACCTGGCAGTGAGATCTGGATCAATGATCAAGATCTATTATTTATGCCTCCAATGCGTACTAATTTCCTGATTAGATCCATGCCATGCATAGTATAAAACAATTAAATGCAAAATTAACTCAGTAGACAAATATTAAATGCGTACAAATGTTGGCCCAAATCTCATACAAGTCGGCCTAAACCATTTACATCAAAGTTTGAATTAACCCTGACATGTATGCAAATTTTTTTCTACTTGGCACTAAACATCTCTGACGCTCGACACTTAATATTCTACTCAGCTCAGCATGATGTAACTCAACAACCTAAAACTTGCTCGGCCTTGAATGTTTTGCTCGGCCACAATGATTAACCAACTAAAACTGCCTAAGTAAATGACTAAGTGTGGGTCACTAATCATCAACAGAACTTAGAGATTAACAATCTCCCCCTTTGATATTAGTGGCAAAAACACACTTATCATTACAATTCATTTCATCCAAAATATTGCCCAATTACATACTATACTCCCCCTAGGAATGTACATCATACTACATACAAAAATTTACATAGTATACATGCCTTAAAAAATATATATATGGATACCTGTACTGGTCTCTTTATGCTATATCCTTGTCAGTCCTGGCAGATTCCCCCTTGTTTTTTTCACTGATTGCTGGCGGGGTCAAGTTATACTTGTCCAAAAATTGTTTATGAAGTTGTAAGGTAGACTTAAATGTAGAGTCCCAACTGTCCTTGAAAAACTTCATAACCTCTATTTTCACTTCTAGCTCGGCAGCTAGACTTACTAAACTTTCCATAGTGGAGAGATGAGAATCTCTCTTAATCAATTCATTTGTAGATGGAATTTCTTTCTAAATGACCTCTAGATGAGGTATCAGACTTGTCTCAATAGTAATCAACTTGGTCCTAATCCAACCATCTTTAGCCATGAGCTCAGCTTTCCTCCTTTGTGCATAAGTCAACCTGTTAAAATGTAAGGAGCTAGTGCTAGCATCCATACTCAGTGAACTTCCAGTTGACTTTAGGTCAAGTTGCAACTTCTCTAAAGCCTGTAGATTATCCTTTGTGAAGAATTCAACATCAGATAACCTCTTATACAAAGAATAAACATTTTTTGCAACACCTTTTAAAATTTCTACCATAGAAGAAAGTTCAACCTATTTTACTGCAATCTCTCCTGAGATTTTTGCTAGTACCTTATTCTTGAATTTCCTCTCGGACCATGCAATAGTTTCTCATTGGCTTCAACATTATCATCATTTACCTTTTGCACAATGTGAACTAACTGTTCAAGAATAGGGGCTTGAGAGTTTTCATCTTCCATTTCAAAAGCCTTTACAAATATGTCTTTGATATCATGTAACACTTGCTTTTGGTTATGCTCCCTTTTTAGTTCCTCCTGTCTTTTCTTCCTCTTAAGTAACTCCTGAAGAGTCTCAATTTGTTCATAAGACAAAGCATTGGGATCCCATGGTGGAATGCCAATAACTTCATCTAATGTGACATCTAGAATCATAGACTTCTTCCTCATAACTTTCCGCTTGAATTCAGGTGAACTACTTCTTAGCTTCATTTCTACAATACTTTTCTAGATTCAGTAGTTGACATCATTGCATCTTTTAGTTCAGTCAAAATTGCTTATTGATCAGGAATACTTCCTATCTTAGTTTCAGTGGGAGTTTATGATGCAAAGTGTGGTAGATCAGCCAACACTTGCATTGCCTCTTGTTCTATAGGCTCACTGTTAGTATCTCTTATCTCCTCACTACTATCTAGAACTGATTTTACAACCTCTAAAATAGGTGAATGCTGTACAATTACCTCTTGTTCAATTGTTTTATCCTTTTCTACTTCTTATTGAGCATCCTTATCCTCAGATTCCTTTTGAGTTCTCTCTTCTTCTTCCTCTATACTCTTCTCTTCTTCAGCCTTAGTTGCCTTGAGAGGTGATTTAATAGTTGAGTCCCTCGACTCATCTTGACCCTAGGCATTCAGATTGCTAGAGCTATCAATTGTCATATCAATTGGACTGTCAATAGTCAGATCAAGAGTGTTAACTATCTCTATTTGTCCTTGTGCTTCTATTCCAGTCTTCTCAGGCTCAATAGAAATGTGAACTATTGATTTTTGTGGTACAGGGTTGGATTAAGGTTCTTTAGCCTTCAGCTCAGATGTTCCTTCATCAATTTTCTTATCTTTTGGAGCAATCAATCCAAAAATTTCCTTCCAAATTCTAGTACTCTATTGTACTATCCCTTCAATATCATTCTTCAAAATACCATAACCTCTCTATTTAGGTATGAATTTATGCTTATACTCTTCAAAAAATTTTTCTCTCTGTTTCTTGGTTAGCTCAAGAATGACTTGAGCTAAAGTGCCTTCTCTTATTTGTCTCTCAGTTGTGAGTGCAAATTCCCACTTTCCAGATAGAAATTCATACAACTCACTCGACACATTATTTCCTATTTCTATAGGTGTTAACTTAAAATTACACATCATTTCTAGGAGAGCTTCCTGAACCTTATGTTTATCTTCTACCTTCAATGTTTCATACTTGATAAAATTAAAACTAGATAACCCTGTAGAATTTCTTAAGTTTTCACATACCTCATTAATATTTGTGGTCTCTTGAATGGTGCTATAGGTATGTTTCTAGGTTCATCAATTTTTTTCTTGTCTTCATCACTTTCTAGATCCAAATGTAGTTTCCTTCTTGGTTTCTTAACTTGTAGGCTCAACACAGCCTTTGTTGAAATTTTTTTCTTCGATCTAGAACTAATTTCTCCAATCTTCTTTGCATAGACTTTTGTTTTCTCTACTAGTGATGTGGTAGAAGATTCCCTTGTTCTTGGACAATTAGCAATAGGAGGGGTAAGTCTAGGCTTTTCTTTACTTGGCTTTGTTACCTTTGCTACTATTGGCTTCTCCCCTTTTGCCTTGATAGTAATCTCTTCTTTAGATTCACTGAATTCTACTTCTTGTTCCATAGATACATATTATCCTTGTCCATTAGAAATGTCTAGAGGTGCATCCTCTAGCTCTTCATCACTCAACAAGCCAACCATCTTTTTCAGATTTTTCACAATATTTTCTCTCTTTCTTTCCATGGTTCCTGCCTTAAGATTCATCAAAACATTTGCCTTTGCTTCATCATAATTTCTGAATCTTTTAGATTTAGTATCAATCTCCTCTGCTAGGAGTGCTATGATAGTTGCTAATGCTTCATCAATATTAACTTCATAGGGAAATGGCTCCAGTCATGATACCCTAGGTGTCACGGCCTTAGGTGTAGTATGTATCCACTAAGAAACATATTTCTTCATAGTGCTTCGCCACAAGTAAATTGGGAATTATGGTCCTCAACCTCATTCTCTTTTTTAATTCCACAAAATAAATTCTTATAATACCATTAAAATTATTGCCTAATTGCTAAATACATTCACTAATATGTAAAGTGATGGGTCTGTCTTTCTTCCAAACAATATTTCCTAGTGTAGGAAATGACTTCTGTACATAGAAGAATATACACATTAACAAAGAGCCAAACTTACATGATGAGCTTTTAGCTTTCCTGATTGATAGTAAGCTCTTAGCTAGTTGTGTCAATTACAGCTTGGAAAGGTCGTAGGTGTGATTATTTTTGACTATCTTCCATGCCTGGTCCACGGATATACATGGAACACTATCTATTTGGCTCGACTGATAGAACTTGTGAGTAATCACTCTCACTCCAAAGTCAAGTTCTAAGTCTTTAATTTTTGAGATAGTCATTCCTTTGTTGTTGCAAATAGCTCCAGTGTTAGCTGCTATCTCTTCTTTACTTTGATCTCTCATAGTTCGCTTACCACTGATAATATGATACCTAGTAACTCTATGAATAATATCTTTTGTGATCTTTACTGGTCCATTGTCCAGCCACATATGCATATTATGAACTCATCTAAGGATAACCTTAATCCATTCATCCTTGAATTCTGTCAAAAAATCTAGGGCACGAGTTAACCCTTTGTCAGCTAAATGTTTGAATTTGTCTTTCAGGATTCCATTTTCACACAACTTGTCATAAGATTTTCTCAGTTCGCTATGACCCACTTTGCCAATTTTAACCATCTAACAAGATCTAACATCATGAATCATAAGTACCTTTGGGATCAATGAGAGGGCTCCATTTAGATCACTCAAGATTGCACTTTTTAGGGTGGCATGAAAGTTTGGTGGTGCTCATGCATCACTCCTTACTAGCTTAATTTGATTCAAATCATCCTCCATTCCCTTGACTGGTGTGAAAGAAATTGCAGCCATAATCTCTTGAAGTTAGGGTTAAAAAATGAAGAAATGATTACCTTGACAAGAAATCACTTTGTATTTTTCAACTTAGGGTTGCCAACAACATGCTGACGAAATTATTGAAACAAACTTTGCTAAGATCAAATCTGCAACTTCTTCAATCACTCTGTGAATGCTGAAAATCATAAGGTAAAAGTGAATAATAGATTGTTCATCCTTATATAGACTTGAAAGGTCAAGATAGGTAAGAATCAAATTATTTTCCCATTAGGTTAGTGCAAGCTAGCTATCATTGGCCAACTAACACAACTTGCATACCACTCGGCTTACCATACTCAACCATCACAATTTACTCGGCCAACCAACTCAACATCTATAGTGCAAATAGCTCTTCTCAGCACTTATCACAAACATGTCCTGGTGCATCTTAACATATGCAGATATGGACTTTGGCATGATTACATATTAGGAACTGATGTAAGATTTGAAATTTAAATGCAGTTCCTTACATACCTCTATTGCTCATTTGGAGATGGTGAGATCACCTGATCCATTGGATTGGGTGACCTCAGCTTTAGTGGATTCACTACTGCTCAGCTCTATTTTCCTTACCCATGTCTGGTTCATCTGTGCTCTTATTTCTTCAATAGTAGGAGAAGGAACTCTTGTCCTACACTCTCTCTTAGTGTGACCTATCTTCAAACAACTAAAATAGACTAAGCTTCCATTCATCCAACTCTTAGATTTCCCTCTGACATGTGTCTTTAAGATATCATCAAGTGCATGTCCATATTCTTCACAGTAATGACAACTCTGTCTTGTATTATAATCCCAATTATATGTGTTGCCTCTCTTAGATGCCTTTGTTTGTGTCTTTGATGTCCATTGCTATTTAGCATTGGATCTAAAATCTTGTGCCTTATGACCATGTTTCTGAAACTTGTAACAATAACCATTAAATCTTGGTTTGGGGGTGCATCACTTGCTTCAGCCCAACATTCATGTGCTTTATGTCTAAATTTCTTGTAATTAAAATAGTAACCATTAAACTTAGATTTACGATTGGACTTACCTTTCTTTCTTTGGCAAATGTTTTCTGTATGACCTGGTTTTTCACAGTGGTGGAAAACAAGCTTATTGTGCTTTGTCTTTGCATTCCTCCTTTCACCATTCTTAGATGATTCTCCTTTCTTAGTAGATGTCTTTTGGTTCAATGTGACCTAATCCAGATGAATCCTTTGACCTTATTGATGCTTCCATAAAATTCTCAAAATGAGTCAAAGCTTCATTAGGTTTGTTCAACCTTTCATTAAGTTCCTTCTCAGATCTCAAATCATCTTTCAATTGATTATTCTCATATCTCAGATTTATCATTTCCATATCTTTCCTACTAATATCCTGATTTGTAAGTAGTAGTTGATTTCCATGTCAACCTGATTGACTATCATCATTTGCACATCATGTGTCCTTTTATCAAGTCTAACAGTTATCACTTTTTTGTCTTCTTTTGCCATAGCTTTGCCATCTTCAACTTTCTTCTTTTGTTCCACTACTTCACATAGTCTCACTGTCTGCATTTATTTCTCTCTTTTCAAGTTTCTAACTTCTTCACATGGTTCATTATTCTTTTCCAGTAGATTTGCATTTGCTGTATTGCTCTCAGTAGAATCTCCATTCTAAAATAGATTTGTAGTTTCATCTTCCTAATAATGAGTATCATTCATTTGTTTGGCCAAATCTTTCCTAGCTATCAATGATTTCTTCAATTCATGTCTTGCTATCTGAAGTTGATGTAATGCTAGATGAATCTTGATCTTCTAATTCTCAATGAATTTACCCAACTTGTAAACCTCCATCTCAAGATCTGTGCTGACAATCTGATTAAAAGATTTTGTAGGTGAACTGTGGTTTGATACCAATTTTTGGAAGTACAAGGATGGGAAAGAAAGATACTGAGAGGGGGGGGGGGGGGAATCAGATATTAAAACTTAACNGTGAACTGTGGTTTGATACCAATTTTTGGAAGTACAAGGATGGGAAAGAAAGATACTGAGAGGGGGGGGGGGGTGAATCAGATATTAAAACTTAACCACTTAAAAAAAATTGATTCACATTCATACATATATGAATTTAACCTAACATCAGATAACATTAATAACATCAAATCTGTAACTCATAACACAAAACTTGGTAACCCAGAAACCCAAATACATAAAACTGGGGTGGGGATGACACCCAAAAAATCTTCACTACTACAACAATAAAGTGTGCTTGTTATGGCTACAAGAGTTTGATTGCAACATGCAATCTACCTGGTTAAAGGTCTGTTCTATTAAGAACTAAAGATCATTACAATCTACCTTGCTAAATGATTTCAACTTACAGTAAAGTAAGGACTCAGATAAGAGATTTGAAATAGTCTACTAAAACCACTTTGTTAAGAGATTTAACCTGATACACCTATTAGAATGTTCCAAGTAGTGATCCTTCATTATGCACTCAGATGCTGATGACAGATCTACTCTTTCCAATACCTTCTATGATCTCTTAATCTGATATGTCTTTACTCTTCTTATCACTACTCTATCATTCTACTTGATCTAGACTTCTTCTCAAAATGACTTACTGTTCATCTCTCATGAACACACAACCCTTCTCTGTATGTCTCTTTCTCTCACACGCTCTCTCACTTTTATGGTTAGAAGCCATCTTATTATATCTTTTCAGATCTGGTAGTGAGATCTAGATCAATGATCAAGATCTATTGTGTATGCCTCCAATGTATACTAATTTCCTAATTGGCTCCATGCCATTCATAGTATAAAATAATTAAATGCAAAATTAATTCAGTAGACAAATATTAAATGCGTACAAATGTCGACCCAAATATCATACAAGTCGGCCTAAACCATTTACATCAAAGTTTGAATTAATCCTGACATGTATGCAAAAACCATTATTCTCGGCACTAAACATCTTTGATGCTTGACACTTAATATTCTACTCAGCTCAGAATGATGTAACTTGGCAACTTAAAACTTGCTAGGCAATGTTGCTTGGCCTTGAATGTTTAGCTTGGCCATAGTGATTAACCAACTAAAACTGCCTAAGTAAATGACTAAGTGCGGGTCACTAATCATCAACAAAACTTAGAGATTAACAATAGGAATCTTAGACTGTAAACCATACACAATTTCAAATACTAACTTACCAGTGGCTTTCTTGACTGTTATCCTATCAGCCCATAGATCTAGTTTCAACTTTGTGTGCCAATCTCTTTTGTTCTTTTCCAAGGTCTTCTTTAAAATCTTCAAAATGATTTTATTGCTGGATTTTTCCTGGCCATTTGCCTGAGGATGATATGGGGATGAATAAGATATTATGATCCCATATTCATTGCAAAAATCCCTGATCTCATCAGATCTAAAACACATAGCATTATCCATTACTAGCTTGGCAGGGACACTAAATCTAATTGAAATATTTTCTAGTAAAAAAATAGTAACCACTTTACTTGTCACTTTTTTAGTGGGGATAGCTTCAATACACTTTGTAAAATAATCAGAGGCAACAAGTATCCAAATGTATTCTCCACTAGATTTCTCTAAGAATTCTCCAATAAAATCAATACCCCACATTGTAAAAGGTGCTTCAACACTCATAGGGTTCAACAATAGGGAACCTGAGAACTTCAATTTATTTGAGAACCTCTGGAAAGGCTCACATTTCCTAAAAAATGTATGAGTATATTTAAATATATTGGGCCAGTAATATCTAGCCCTCAAAATCTTATGGGTAGTGGTCTTGGCAGAAAAATGCCCACCACATATTCCAACATGCATTTCAACTAGTACCTTTTCAACTTGGCTTTTATCTAAACATAACAATAGTATGCCATTCCTATCTTTCCAATATATATCTCCTTGAACTAAGGTGTACTTCTGAGCTTGTAACTTAAGACTCCTCTTTTGATTATGTATCATGGCTTCAGGGCACTTGGAATTCTTAAGGTAATACATGATATCAACATAGAATGGTTGTCTTTCAATACTTGTGACTGTTGAATCTTGCATCACTATATTATTTACTTGTACCAAGTCTAGATTTTCTTCTGTCATGAGTTTTGCCAGACCTTGTCCTCTAAGAAATTTAGTAATATGGATTTCTAGGTTAAATTATTGAATCCTGTTAATCCATTTACATCTCTTACCAGTCACTTCTGATTGGGTAAGAATATCCTTTGCTGTTGAATGAGGTACATATGCAAGAACTTTGGTACAAACTAGGTAGGGTCTGAATGATTTAACAACTTTTACCAATGCATATTCCTACTTCTCCATCATTTCAAAGTTTAATTCTACAGCTTGGAGAGATTTTCTAAAGAATGCAATTGGATGTTCAAATCCCTCCTCATCTTTCTGAAGAAAAAAAACAAAAATAGTATGAAAAGATGCAAATGAGAACAAAGAAAAGGGCTTATTGTAATAAGGAGATTTTAAAACAGGGGCCTCTTGTACTTCTTTCTTAATTTTTTCAAATGCTAACTGAGCCTCTTCATTCCACTGGAACTTTGCATCTTTCTTTAGTAACTTGATAATTGGCTTGACAATTTCAGCAAAATTGGCAATGAATCTTCTAACAAAATTAATCTTTCCTAGGAAAGATTGCACACCTTTTATATTCTTTGGAGCAGTGACCTTTTGAATATTTTCTATTCTCTTAGGGTTTATCCTTACTCCATCTTTGGACAATATATGTCCCAATAACTTT
Source organism: Thuja plicata (assembly GCA_018584345.1). Lineage (NCBI taxonomy): Eukaryota > Viridiplantae > Streptophyta > Pinopsida > Cupressales > Cupressaceae > Thuja > Thuja plicata. The sequence goes on from MU225789.1 coordinate 4,079,657, forward strand.
CCTTCAGTGACTACAAAATGACATTTTCTAGGGTTTAGTGAAACACCATATTCTAAAGCATTATTAAATTTTTTTTCTAGATGTTCACAGTGATCCCATACTTTCTTAGAGAATGCAGTCAAATTATCTTGGTAGATAACCATGAATAGATCAATAGCTACATCCATGGATCTGTAAAAAGTTTCTCCTGCATTTATTAATCCAAAGGGCATTCTAACATATACATACGTTCTCCATGGAGTAGTAAATACAGTCTTAAATTTTTTTGACTCTTTCACAAGTACCTGGTTGTAGCATGAAAAGCCATCCATCATTGATAAAAGCTCACAAACAGTAACCTTATGCAACATTGCTTCCATGTTTGGTAGAGAATAATTGTCTTTCAAGGATGCAATGTTCAGATTTTTGAAATCTACACACAGCCTTATATCAGCATTTTTTTTCTCACTGGTACTAGGTTTGAAACCCAAGTTGAATGTCTGATATGCTAGATAATTCCAACATCCTTTAATTTCATCAACTCTTGTTGCATCTTAGGAGCCAACCGAGGATTAATGGATCTTTGTTTTTGTTTGAATGGTTTTACATCTATTTTGAGTGGGATTTCATGTTGGAAAAGGTCTTCCATATAATATTTTAAATCTTCATATGACCATGAAAACACATGCTTATGTTTTCTCAATAATCTTATTAAATTGGATCTAACATGGGAATCTAATCCTTTTCCAATATAAACTACCTGAGGAGTAGTCTCTAATCCCAAATTTATCTCCTCTAAATCCTCAATCTTAGCATTGCTTATTCTTGTTGTATGTTCATTTTGACTACCAAACAATGCCTCTAGTTCTACCAGCCCCTTAGGAATCTAGTTAGAACTTAATTGGACAACCTCATCCCCCAGTATACAATCCTTACCATCAATAAACTCAATAAAATCATTGTAATCTATTTTTTGGTCTTCATAATGATTAATGCATTGAATAAATCTAAGGATATCTTGGTCATCCTCAAATACTTTCCAGTTGTAAATATTATCAAGGACAACTGGTCTTCTTTTAACATCAATAATTGATACCCCATTTAAGGTCAAATCATCAGTTCTCAAAGCAACATTAGCTAACAAATCTTCTATAATGTTTGTAGACCTTTCTATCCAATTTATATTGAAGGCATCAAAAAATTCTATTTGGTCCCGAACAACATGTCTATACATTTTTAGTCTATCATTATTTACAACATATTTGGACCTTACTTGGGCTACTACTAACTCTAAGGCACCATAAAATTTTAAACACTTTATACCATGTTTAGCAGCAATGTCTAGCCCTAGAAACAAAGCTTCATATTCTGTTGTATTATTTGTACACTGAAAAGATAGTAGAAAAGAATATTTGAATGTGATACGTGATGGAGATATAAATAGAACTCCATCTCTTGATCCTTCTTTTGAACTGGCCCCATCAAAATAAATTTTCCACAAACCATCACTTTGTGTAGTCAACTCTTTTACCAAAGGATCAATATTCTCACAGCGGTGAGAACTCCTTTTGATTATACAATTTTCCATGTCAATATCAACACAATAATTAATATTTGTATCCTCATGTAATTCTATCATATGAGGTGTTCTTCCCTCTCTAGACACCTTTACATTATTTCTAGATATATTGAAAGTGGCATAGGATAAGTCACACTGAATACTGCCCCCCATTAAAGAACTCCATTTTCTAGACAGAAACATGCCATAATATGGTGATATATACACCACCAGTACACTCATAGTCAACATTGTATCTCGGCATATGGATAACTTGTAAGGTAAGGATTCAATGGTTCCAACAATAGAGATTTCTCTTGAATCCATTGCTTGACACCTCCCATGAGGATTATCTACTTGCAAACCCATGGATCTCATGATTTTTGCAGGCATGACTATATTAGATGCTCCTGAGTCTATCATGCAATTTTTTAGCATCTTTCCTTTTATTTCCAATGTCAAGAAAAAGGGGTCAACAACCCCTGTAGAAGTATTTGTGTTTAAGTAAATCTGAGGGATCTCAGAAATCATCCCCTTGGGCTCCTTTCCCTTATTGTTGAGTTTCTTTTCAATATGTTCTGGTTTCTGAGGTTTTACTGGTGATACATTATTCACCACTGAAAGGACTTTCTCTTTGTTTTCTTTTATTCTCATCATCTCTAGGAATGAGACCTTCACAGTCATATGAGATAAACACTGGCCCGTATCCACTGGAGTATACTTTACATCAGAGGTTTTAGGTTTTTCTACAATGATATTGTTTTCCTCTATCTGAATATTCACAGCAGGCTCTTCCTTTTTGGATTTCTTATTTTCTACTTTGAGGGAGGAAGAAATTTCTTCTAGCACTTTAGCCTTTTCGACATGTACATCTTTTGGTTCATTAGCTTTGTTTACTATCTGGACCTTAGGTTTATTTGCATTTTCCTCAGGTCCATCTTTTTTTGGTAAATATTTGGCATCCATTTTATTTTCTTTTATGAATATGCCTGATAGTTGACTACCAACATTACCCACAACTCTGTTTCTTAGGTGATAGTTATTTCTTGCTTTGTTCAGCAGATCAACAACGATTCTAGCTTTTTCTTCATTAGAGGATTTTCTCACTACTGAGGGTTCCTGAATATTTTGGACATAACACCTTATGTGATCAACCCTATCTTCCTCTTCACTATCAGAAAAGATTTGTTGCTTATGAACTTCCATTATTCCTTGCGAGCCATATATGTCATGATTTTCAATCTCCTCATCAGAATCCATATCATGACATGAATAAGCATTATTCATACTATAATCATATAACTCATTTTCATTCTTTTCTTTCTCTTCATTTTCTTTTATATCTAAAGAAACAATGAAAAAAATAGGATTGTGCGGTGCCTCACATGGCTCACACCAAAAGTCATCATTACAGACGTGAAAAGTATTTTTATGTAGGGGATCAAGAGTCCTATTCTTAGGTTTGTATTTCCTTGGTGGAGCAATAGGCTTTCCATCCTTTAATTGGGTACCATAGGGATAGTTTTGCATCCTATTTTGTGGGTTATAGTTATTATTATAGGATGGTCTATTATTCTATGGAGCCTTGTATTCTCTATATTTAGGTTCCTTTTGACTACTCCTAGTTAAACGTGGATCATCTCTTTTACCCAATTTTCTTGATATCCTCCTATTCATCTCTATATTCACAACTATTTTGTAAGCTTTTCTTAGATTTCTTGGATTCTTATCTCTAAGTGCATAACCCATTTTTGAATCAAAAGCATTGAGGTAGGTAGAAAGACATACCTTTTGATCCAACTCCATTTTTTGAAACAAATTATGCATGGCTTGTTGGAATCTTGTATTGAACTTAGTTACTTATTCATTTGAGTTCTTCCTTATATTGTTGAATTCATTGAGCAAAAATCCTTCATTAGTCTTATCACCATATTGATCCTTGAATAGATCAATTAGTTCATCCATTGTTCCTATAGAACCATGAGATAGACTCCTAAACCATTCCCTAGCATCTTCTACTAGAGATTGAACAAATAAATTCATAAGGACATCTTCATGATTGATATTTAAATCATCTATAACATCAAAAAAAATTCTTAAATTCTCTTCACAAGTTACACCATTATTTCCTAAAAATTTTGGAAGTTTTTCTCCCATATCTTCTAGTATTGCATTAGGGTAACTTGTGATCCCAAAGAAAGAAAATTGTTTGTACCTTTCTGCAGGAAGCAGTCTCCTTTGAAATTTATCAGTATCTTTAGGAGAAAAGAATTGTCTCTAGTGATTGAAAGAAGAAGCCTCATTTCTTGATGTTGTAGCATTCTTTGTATCAGAAAACGAGATTGTAGTAGATTGTAAGAAATTAATTTTTTTCTTCATCTCTATAGTAGCAGCTTCTGCTTCAACTTTCTCCAGCATCTTAGCCATATTTTCTCTATCTTTTTTAATCTTTTCAAGATCAATGTCTTCCTTAGACATTTGCTCAGTCAGGTTTTTGTGAGTTTTTGCCTCCTCAACTTTGGTTTCTATAACTTTATTTTTCCCTTTATCTCTGAATTTTTGAGGACCAAAACCTTTTTGGGTGTTTGGAGTCTCCTAGTCTCTGCGAGACCTTTCAAAATTTTTTGCAGCTTGATGTCTCAGAGATCTTCTCCTAAATTTGTCAACATCCTTCTGCTCATGGTTTTTCTTTTTATGCTCCTTCTCCCTTTTCATTTGATAAATAAGGGCTAGTTGTCTTATGAGGATTCTTTCTTCCTCTGCAAGATCATTAGAAGGAACTTCAGAGTCTGAGCTAATTGTGTCAATTCCTTCTCTCTCACTAGAAGTAGTAGTAATTGCATAGGTTTCTAGTTCAAGGTCTAGGGAATTTTCATATTCTGAGGTATTCCCCTCATGACTAGATTGATTGGTATCCTTCCTTTTAGTGTTATTCTCTTCATCTCTTGGGGAAGAGTTACTAATATTTTCTTGGTTCCTCTTCTCTCTCCAATACAACTTAGTTTTTGAAGTAGTGGGGATTCCACTATCCAACTCAATTTGTGGGTTATCTCTCATTCTTGACCTAGTATTCATATTCACAAAATTGTTTTACTTATGCACTGATTACATAGATTTTCTTTTAGAGTCACCAACCAAATCAAGCTTGGGAAATATGAATACTACTAGAATGACCTAAACTAGAAAAAACTCAATTGTAACTTAGTTTAACTTTTGAACACCAGAGATATTCTAAATCCAACTTTTAATTCCCTAGTAGAGTCGGCACTTTGTTAGGGATGTTTCTTGCAAGTACCTTTTAACACAAGTATAAATGCTTGCTCTTGTATATTTTCAATATTCTATGTGCAAGAAAAAGCCTAATTGATGAGGATTGGATATGATCCTCCTTCTTTTTTGAGATCCATTGACTCAGGTAGGTATTACCTATGAATGATTACTGATTGACAATATCTATTATAGTGGATTATGTTTTCTTACTAACTTTCTGAATGCCTTTTACTATATTAATAAGTAGATAACTATGCAAATGACTATGAATAATCTAATACCAAGATTAATAAGTCAAACTATTATCTTGACAATAGAAAATAGTAATGTGATAAGGATTCTCATCCCTCATCCTTTTATAGTTCTTCTAAACTTAGGAGGGGCTGCCTATTTGATTCTCTCTTGAAGGAATCAGCAGACTTGAATTGTATACTATGTGAGTACAATTGCTTATGAATATATGCTTTCTTATAAATGTAATGTAATTGATTGATTGTTCTTAAATGTTTGGATGATGAACAATTACTTGCAAAACTATAAACCAGTGTCTGATCCTATGGGCTATAGAGTCAATCTTGAATGCAAATCCATAATTAGGTGACTAATGAAAATAGTTGCAACCTAGATAGAATGCGTTATAAAATATCCACTCACTCCTATATCTTTGTTTATCAGATCTTAAACATCAATATTCAGCTTCCTAGAATCACTTGAAAAAATTACTCCTTCCTTGAAGGACCTCACAAATGACTGCACAACTATCTTGCAGTTGATGTATTTAAATGCCTTACAAATAAACACATAAAAGCTTGAACATAAATAAAAGAGACAACACAAGATATAAAAAAAAGATTGAATGTATTTTATTAATGTCTAACTACTTCAAAATACATTCAATAGACAAAAAAGAACAGAGGCTCAGACAAAATTGTAGTAGTCTTCCTTGCAATTATATTCCATCCTCTTTCAAAATGTTACAATAAGCTCTATTTATAGGCTAAAACCATATTGAAATCCTTAATAAGTAAGGATGCAACAAGCTTCAGATGGTTTTAAGACCTAACCCTAAAATAAAGAAAACACAAAAGAAAGGAAAGAACCAAGCGGTGGATGGACAAAAATGAAGAATAAAATCTAATTTGTTCTTTGTCTTCTTGTGATCTTTAGTGCCTTTGTCTGTATATGTTCAGGATAAATTTTGATATTTGTAGCAAGACCTAGTGACCACCATTACAGGCTAATTTACACTAGTCTTCATGATAGCTAACCTCCCTATGCTCAAAGAGTAGGTGCCATGTGTCCTCCTATTCTTCATCCATAATTTCCAAGCCAACAGTGAGATTTTTCTTCTTGGGCTTTGTTAAAACATCCCATGCTATAACATCTTCTTTCTTTGGCCATTCAAATCTCTGTATGTTTTCCAACTGGGCCTTCTATCTCTCCCACCTGCCATCTATAATGCTCTTGACATCTGTGATGAACTTGTTGAAATTTGTTTCTGCTTTAATTTCTTCATCTAAAATCTTATTGTATCTTTGCATATCTAAGTCTCCTTTGTCAGAAACATATACCTCTTTAATAGGTAGTACAGTGTCAAATTCTGAGCCCCATACCCCTAGTGGCTTGATATGATTGTCTTCTGATCTGATTGGTGGCACAAACCTGTTGTAATTAGGCCCAAACATGTTTAATCTTGCCTCAATCTGATTAGCCTTTCCTTTGAAAAGGGACAAGGCTTCCCCTATCTTTTCTATCTCAACCTCAACCCGGATTACTACCTCTGGAAAATCTGATCTATGTGTTTGCAAAGATGCCAAACTCTCAAATAATCATGTTCTCCCTGACCATGTAGCATAGTATGGGTTCAAAATTGAAACAAAATTGTTGACTTCTGCTTGTAGGCCTGGTAATTTGCCAGAGGCACCATATACTATATTTATCTTATCTTTTATTAAATTGATCCTATGCTGCAAAATTTCAGTCAATGCTCCCAAAACAACATTATTGTGCTCACTAGTCCCCTGCCCTATTTTTGCTGCAACATGCTCTGTTTCCTCTGTTTGAATTTTTGCATCTTTTCCTTCCTTGTGCTCTATTTCCTCTGTTTGAATATCTAGCAGTTTTTGTGTCAATTCTTCTATTAGTTTCTCTTGTGCCTTAATCTTTATTAGACCCAATTCCCTGTCCTTGACTATGTCACTAGTTTCACTAGCCAGTTTCTTGAATCTTTTGGACATTTGGGAAGCGCTTCATTTAACTGTGCAAAATGGGTGAGAACTTGGGAAATTTACAAGTCTCCTATGTTCTAGACATAAAAAATGATCTTGTCCCCTTCCATTTTCTCTTGTATGTTCAACAAGGAAGGATTTTGATCTTTTAGTGCTAAGCTCCACATTGCTAGGGCCTAGTATTTTGGATTGTATCCAAATCCTCTTATCATCTCTCCAACCTATATTTCTGATGATAGCTTAACATCAGGTTGCTTCCTTATTTGGTTTATTATGAAGGCCGAGGCTAAATCCCATCCTTCTAGCAATAACATCCCACTGGACTTTACTAGTTTCCTAGTTTCTTCTAGTGTGATATGTTCTGAATCAGGATCATAATCCTGTAATACTTGCAAAGCCTCACTGGTCACTGGATCTCCACCTACCAATTACAATTGTGCACCTCATTGCTTTTTCTTGTTCTAGATAAGAAATTATTTAAATTCTTTTGTCTTGATAAAATTTTCATCATTTAGGAATTTCTCTTGGTGCAACAATCTCTCATCTGTGCATGTTAAAAGAGGCAATTCTATTTCCTCTTCATCATCCTTTTGCAACTTTTTTCCTTGTCTAATTTGCTTACTAAGATGATGATTATAGGCTCTATCACTAGTGATAAGGGCACCAATTCTATCTTTTTTCTTTTCATTTTTCTTATCCTGAGATGGCTCTCCTATTTCTATTCTTTTTTTCTTTGGTGGGGGCTCATCGGTGACCTCAGTCTCTGGGACCTCTATTAGATCAATCACATTTCTCCCTTAGTTGCCTATTTTTCAATAAATGGCTGATTTACTAGAGGGGAGCTAGGAACTAAATACTCTTCATCACTATACTCATCATAATATGATGAATAATGCTATTTATGGCCCTTTTCCTTCACTTCTAGTGCAGTCTTCAAGTTGGACACATAGAAAATTGTATGACTCAACCATGGCATCAAGTCTCTTTAGATATGGTAAATCTGCGAAGAAACCTCCAAAAGAGATTCCTTTCCTCTTCACTTGTCTCTCCAAGTCCAATAGTTCACTAAATTTATCTACCCTTTGATTGACCTCTTCATCTTCCAGTATATTCCTAATGAGGTCTTCCTCCATACATTGCTCATGTTCTCTAGTAGAAGGAATAGTAGGTGTTAGGAGCTTCTTTGTACTTATTATAAAACCTTTCGTGTTAATGTATCTACATAGGGATACATTCATACTATAGTGTCTCATCCAATTATTTATTAGATCTACTGCCCTTTTACCAATTGTAAAGTTGTAGATCTTAAACTATCTTAGGGTAAATGTACCCTTCTTGTGAGGAGCCAAGTGCTCCCTATCTGTCAAAATCAATTGCCTAATAAATTCTATTGCTGCAATTCTGGGTGGCACATGGAATGAGAGAATATGGGGTGGGTGAGTACAACCATAAACCCTAATCAAAGTATAATTATTTTCATAATAAAAATTACCCCAATTGTGGTCTCTTGGCCATTTATCAACATATTGGCATGGCCTTAACAATTACAACAAATTCACTGACAACCTAGTCTTGTTTACACCTAGACACTTGAGGATTGGATATACTATCCAGTTCTCAAAAGCACATAATTCTTTCTCTCTGGAGGTGTAGTTCCACACTCTCAATCAAAACTGTATTGGGTTGGCTTGATTCTGATGAAACCTCTAAGGCCTCAAATATTGGAAATTCATGAGAGGAAAATTATAATACAAATAAAATGCATCAATATGGAATAATGAATGAATTTGGGGTGTTTTTCCTTGTTTTGGATATCAATAAACCCTTGATGCATTTTATCAATTATATACTGAATATAATCATAATTTGTGCTGGTATGAGGGCTCTGCATATCTAGGACAATCATTAGGATATCTGAACTTATTCTCTTAGGCCCTCCATCCTTTCCCAAAACTTTGCACAATGCATAGGAAATATACTTCATATAGAAGTTGAGGTCTTTATAGTAGTAGGGAGCAGTCCCTGGGATAGGTGCTATGTAATTATTCATTCTTCTTGGCACATGATACTCCTAGATCAGCTTTGATGCAATGCCAGACTCTCTTGTATACCTGGCCTCTAAACTTTTCAAATTTATCTCCGTAACCATTGGATGATAAACATTCAAACACTTTCATAAATTAATTCCTATCTAGGGTTACTAGAGGTTTTCCATCATCCCTTTTTATGGTCTTTCTCATGACATCATACCTAATAGCCATCTCTTAAATGAAATCAATATCTATAAAGATATCAGGGACTACTAATTTGGCTAGTTCATAGGTCCATGGGTTTGAAATTGGCACAACTTCATCACTATTTTTATAAAAATAATTGAAAAGGGAGTATCCAGAAGAACCTGGAGTTTTGGAATCCCTAATAAATGACAAATCATCTACGAGATTGTCAGAATTTACCTTCCTATTCTAACTGGATCTAGGCAATAGAGTGATGAATTCATTCTAGTAATTCCTCTTTCCTTTCATGTCATCCTCTGCATCACCACTTTTTCGGCTGGTAGAAACTACGCTCATTGCCTGACTCATCTTGTCCACTATTCTGTTCCAATTTATCTCACCAATATTGAAATAAATATATTCTCTAGATCACTCATTTCCAACCAAAAATTACTCAAATTCTTCTGTAGCACTGATAACCATTCAAATTCCTTAAATTCTAGGCTAAAAACTGGCTCGTTTCACTCTGCAAATTTGAGAAGCTCTATTTTCTGCATACACTGATTACTTAGCAAATTTTTGCTCTAAAAATAATAAACTCTTGGTAAGAAGCAATGATTAATGGTAACCCTTATTTATTTATGAATCATCAATGCACAAATCATATAATTGCGATTCAATCACTTCTGTCTTCAACTCTTCATATTGTGAAATCAATTTCTGCTCTAGCCGTAGCCTCTGAAAGTGACAGGAAATGAAATTTGAATGAGTTATTTTTGATAAAAAAACCCTTATTATATTCAAACATGATCCAAATTTGATTTGATTGGTTATCTCATATACAACTCAGCTATCTTTCAACACACTTGTCATAAATATCTTTATTTATATTGGCTGGCAAATGTACATCCTGGCGTCGAAGAAAAGTCTCTGTTTCAAACTTTGGTTCTGCTACTAGCGACCTCGCGATTGTGTAATCTCCTTGTTGCTGAAAGTTATTCTTAACTAGGGTTTTCTACTAAGAATTGGTGACTACCATATGATAAACTTCCTAATCAATGGTTATCTCCTTGTCACCAGATGAAATATATTAACTCACATTCCTTTTGAGACTTGGCGAATGAGCCTTCTACTAACTCCTTTTTTATCTTGGTTTCCTTCCAGAGACTTGGCGATTGTGTAATCTCCTTGTCACTGAGAAAACCCTTTAACTCATAATTTTTTTGGAGATAACGCGACTAAGGCTTTATCTCTTAATTTCTGAATAGAATTTCACTTATTATTTTTATTTGGAGATAACCCTACTACCATTGATCTTCTTTTATCTGCATCTAACGGTCTGCACTAAGTCTCCAAATTTTAAAAAGCAAACCCTAATTTTTCATGAGACTGCGTGACCATTATCTCCAAGTCACTAGATGTATTCTTCACTTTATATTTTCTTTAGAGATAATGCAATTGTTAAACACATGTCTCAGTGTTATCACTGAATCTTCTTTGACTTTTCAAACTTTCCTAGCGACTTAGCGCCAACCATTGCATATTCTTTCATCTGATGGTTGTTGCCAAGTCTCATGAATTTTAACTTAACTCTTACTTTCTTCCACAACCTAGTGAAAATACTAAAATTGAAACTGACATTTAACTCTAGTTTTTTCAGGAGACTTTGCAACTGAAAGAACTCAGTGTTGCTGAATGATTTTCTAACTGTTGGGTTTATTAAGAGACTTCCCGACCACCGTTGGATCTGACTTAAGATGGACAGTTTGCACTAAGTCTCCCTATTATCTGAGGTATATTATTTTCATTGGGAGATAATGTGACAAAGCCTTTTCGCTAAGTCTCATGACATAATGGAATATTCTCTTCACCTTTAGAGACCTAGCGACAACTTTAAAAAGCACATGATTTATTAAGAAATTTTAAGTTACAAAAAAGTAACTTCAAAATAGAACTATGAATGGGATATTTAGGGTTTCAACCAATTTTGAATAGAGGATGACCTAGGACTTAGGGTTTTTTTTTCATTTTTCACTAAGTTCGTGGCTAAAATCATCTTTTGCAGAGGTTTTTAAACAATTTCAGACATGATTTTCAACTCTTGAGCATAGAAATGACTGAGGATTTCAAAATTTTTACTGGCAGACTACAAAATTGGAAATACAACCAATATGAGGAAAGCGTCAACAATCAACTACATTTGTGAAAATAGGTTAAATTTAATTTTTGAGGGTCAAAACATCATCAAATTTTGATTTTGGTCCCAAAATTGGATTGAGAGTGGGCCGATTAGTCAAGGGTACAATTTTCGTAGCCATAGGAGCATTTTGAAAATGAGGTCAAATCTCTTTATAAGGCCCAGAGGGGTCATTTTCAAATCATTTCACCATCCACCTTTTGAATTTTTGAGAATCTTCTTTGAGTGAGAATAGTGGTCCTAGTGTCTACTAATCATTTCGAGTGCATGTGGAACGGTGGCGAGGGAGGAAGTGAGACCTGATCATTACCCTTCCTTGTCTTATCCCATTCTGATTTTTGAGATCCATATGATTGTAAATGATTCATCTGCACTGAAGGTGCACATTTTTTCTCTATATTTATGAGAGCACATCCTTTTGTATACACCGAGACATTACACACACCCACACACACGATGATCCTTTTTGGTGCTCAATATGTTATCTTGTCTTTATCTCTTGTCATATCTCTTTTTGTTGTATGATCTTTTGATGTTGTATGCTTTCTATAGCTTAGATTATGTATGACAAATGTAGATCATGTGTTCTTTGTTTATCTTATGCTGAATATATGCCATGCTCTTGTTCTTGTTACTGACCCTTTGTGTGCAAGTGATAACCTTAAGGAGATAATATGTAGTTGATTGCATGGGCCAAGGATTAAGGGAAGAAACAAGTTAATGGAATAGATCCTATGTTTAGATTATCATATGAAATACATTATAATGCTATTATGCAAGCCTAGAAATGCAACCTACGACATGAGTCAAGTCACTGATTTCCTTAGTCACAATATTTTCATCATTTGGACATTTTGAGACACCATTCACTACAATCCCCACTAGTACCAATGAAACCATAAGGATATGAATATGACTCTTCATCAAAAATATGTGAGAAACAAATGCAAGCATCTAGGCATAAGAGATGAGATGATGTGAACACTATTTCTAGTTAATATAGCAAAAGTACACCAGTATCGAGGCATTCAGAGCCAAGGTAACCATGAGTGCGCTATTTTTGAAACAAGAAAAATAAAAAACAAGGAGATAGGACCAACCTCACCTTATGGTGCAAGAGAGTAGGATCAAGGGATGTGTGGCTGATCCACCTAGATGAGGAAGCTCTTATCACATACACCCTACTATCTTGACATAAGGATCATTGGGACTACACCAACAAGAATAAATCAAAGAAAACATAGAAAATCATTGATAACAAACAACATACAAGAAAAAGTGTCAGCAATCATTCAGTTTGTTTAACTTGTTGATGTGGATGTTGAGGAACACCGTTGTGTTGGTTTATTTTTATTGAGCATATGTTATTCGATGTTGTGTTTGAGAAACATAGGTTTTTACAAAATAGAGTGTTGAGAAACACTGTTGGTTAAGGTGTTGAGAAACACCAGTGCGTCAGTGGAAAACTATCTAGAGAAGGAGACTGATGCAATGGAAAGGTTTGAGGACTGATGAGAAAGATAAGTGATACACAAATTTGGACTACCAATGAACTACCCTTCCAAGTGCATACTAACTCCAAGAGACTTAATTCACCCAAGGTTACTATAGATGCAAATCAATGATATATTTGGTGTATTTGGATGGTATTAGGGTGTATTAAAGTGGTTTTAAAGTTCCAGACCCAACCCAACACTCCTAGCCCTTGGTTTTACTCCAAACTGCCAATAGGCCTAATAGCCTTCCTTGTAGCCCTGCAACGAGAGTAATTTGCAGTTAACTTTGAAATTTTCCAAAGGATTGACAAAATAAATTACAGATTATAATACCCTTTATCCTCTTACACAACATACTAAAAGGGTTCTATGGACTCCTTCGGACCATATATGACTGTCCTCACACTATGGCCTTAAAAATGCATAAAAAGACCCCAATTTACAAAGAAACTATATGATAAACATGCTCCCAATGGCTCAAATCCTAGGAAGGAACATGAAATGACTCAAAACCCCTGAATACAAAAGGAATTAGACCCAAACCTTCATTAGCACCAAAATCCCCAAATTTACTCCTTTCAAGCCCTTAATACTAAGGCTTCTTCAATGTCTTGTCTCCAATCACTTCTAGACATAACCAGTAGTTGATTCACCAATAAAATGCCAATATAAGACAATGCACATCATAAAATATACCCCTTATTTGGACGGATCATTGGCTGCTACACTTGTGCCATCAATTTCACTTGAAACCCTTCTCCAAATCAACCTGTGATCACTTCAATCCTCAAATCTCTGCAAGAATC
>MU225789.1:4114437-4130445 GCA_018584345.1 Thuja plicata
GTCACCTTGTTAGAGGATTTATACAAATGACTGTTAAGTCAACCTTGTTAAAGGATTTAACTGATACAATGGTAAGAAAGTAATCAACAGTTTGTGATCTGGTACATACAACTTAATTTGCAATTCAGATCCAATTATAGCTCTGATGTTAACTTACTGGATAGCCTACATTGTCATTTCAATCTTCTAATCTGCTTGGAAATCTGTCAAGCAATAACACATACAACACTCTGCTTCTGCCTTTTTGCCTTCTCTGCTAGATCATGCTAAACAGTAAATTATCTATACAAACCTTTTTGCATACACTTGCATTCCTCCACTTGCACACACAATGAATAATCCCTGAGGTTATCATATACCTCTTTGTCTAGGTTAGATAAATATTTTTTTCACTTAAACAAGATCGTAGATCTTAGGTTAGGTCAGATCCAATGGATCATTCCATCTTTTTCATTACATTTACTTCTCCAAAGTAGTCTCTAAATAAATCTTGAAACCATGCATTAATTATGGTTACCCATACATTAAATGATACGGATCAATCTTTCATTATCATTACATATCCCAATAAAATCAACTAAGTCAGCCAGAGATCTCAAATCTCATCAATAATCAAACTTTTGTAAGTCGGCCTTCATCAATGTTTCCACTTGACAATTTCAATGGTGCTCGGCATTGAGCAACGTTTTACTCATCACAAGCAACTTTACTCGGCACAAGCAACTTTTCTCATCAGAAGCAGCTTTGCTCGGCACAAGCCAAACTTGCTTGACACAGAACAACTAGAAAAACTATCTTTGAAAGATAAACAACAAATTACTTTGCCAGAGTGCCAACTGATCAGATACCCTTTCAATTGCCTTAACTCAACCATTCACTTGGTCTTCTTGTTAAATCTTCTTCATCAATAATAGATATGGTACTCAGATAGATAGCAATAGTCTCACCAGGAAAGGTTTGACATCAATGACAAAATAACAATTGCTTTCAATGTCACTTTCCAACACTAGATACCTAAGGAGAGTACCATCAAGACCTCTTCTATACAAGTCATTAGCCATGATCAGGTAACGGGATGCATTCCTTATAAGATCTAGTTTTTCATTTTGGAAAGGTCATTTGGAAAGGTTTGATTGTGGAGGTAAGAGTAGATATGAGTGTAATAGGAAGAATCAATACCCATTAAGGGGTACATGACTTGGGATTCTAGGGAATCATAAGCAGGGAAAAGGAGTTCTTCCACCAGGAAGTCATAGTGAAAGTGATGTTCTTCAAGCTATAACATGGAGGCAAAGGTGGCCATAGTATCAACTGCTTTGTTTCCTTCTCTTGGTATTTGTTGGAAAGTAACAAACAGAAAATATTTCTTGAGATCATCAATCATTCTTTAATATGGTAACAATTTATCATCCTTTGTTTGGCACAGGTTGTTGAATTGGTTGATTACCAGTTGTGAGTCACCATAGATGTGTAATTCAATGATTTTTCATTTGATAGCCATCTTTAAACCATTTGCTAATGCTTCATATTTTGTGATGTTATTGGTGCAAGGGAACATCATTTTATAAGCTTTTGGGATCGTGTATCCTTGTGGTGTGATAAAAAGGGTTCCAGCACCAGCTCCTTGTTGTGTAAAAGATCCATCAATGAACATCATCTAGGTATGATCTATGAGATGTAAAATAGCTTCATCAGGGAATTCTATCAGTAGTGGTCATGTATCTTGCAAAGGAGCATCAGCTAGGTGATAAAAAATAACTTGTCCTTTGATTGCTTTTCTGTCAATGTACTCAATGCTGAATTTGCTGAGGATCATAACCCACTTAGCCAGCCTTCCAATGAGAGTTACCATGCTCAATAGGTAATTGAGAGGATCTATCTTAGTAATTATCTTAATAGAGTGTGCCAACATGTAGTGTCTTAGTTTTTGAGAAGTAAAAACTACAGCAAGGCAAGCTTTTTCAATAATAGTGTAATTATGCTCATAGGACACCATGGTTCTGCTTATGTAATATATGCCTATTTCTTTTCCTATTTCATCTTGTTGTGCCATCAAAGCTCCTAAGGATGTTTTGGTAGCTAAAATGTAGAGGAGAAGATGTTTTCCTAGTATCTGTACCATTAATACGGGTGGATTAGCTAGATATTCTTTAATTTTTTGGAAATATTTTTCACACCCTTCATCCCATTTGAATGTAACTCCTTTGTGCAGTGTTCTTGTAAAAGGTTGTTCCTTATCTGCAAGTTGGGATATGAACCTTCGAGTAGATTGGAGTTGGCCTTGCAGAGTCCTAACTTGACTGATGTTATGAGGAGGTTGCATGTCCATAATGGCCTCTACTTTTTTGAGATCAACCTCAATTCCTTTGGCTAAAACAATGTATCCCAATAGTTTACTAGAAGTTACACCAAAAGCACACTTTTTAGGATTCAATCTAAGCTTGAATTATTCCATTCTGTCTAGAATCCTTTCTTAATCCTCTAAGTGACTAGCTCTTCTTGCTAATTTTTCCAGGGTGTCATTTACATAGTTGTCCATGTTTTTATGTCATCTACAAAGTGGTTTTCACCATCACACCTTTTTTTTCCTTTTTATCTTTTCTCTTTAGACTAAGGAACTTGATGTCCCCCTCTATCATGTTTACACTTATTGTACTGGTGGAAGAGGTGAAGGGTTCTATGGAATTCAAGTAACAGGCCAAAGCATAGTCATTAGGAGAAGAAATGAGGTTTAAAGGTTAATTTGAGTTACATTGAATAAGCTCAGGATGGACAAGGGGTAAGAATCCAATAGGTTCCAAGGATAGCATCAAGTTATCCAGATCAATGTCTTCAACAGGTAAGAGAAAATCTATGATGGAACTCTCTGAAGGATTGCCTAGAGTATGATTTTTCCTAACACTTATAGCAGAGTCATTGTTGGTAGTACATGGATTCAATCCATTTGACCTAGTGTTAGCATCCTCTCATGCTTATCGAGCAGACATGCATTCTAAGAGAACACTCATTGGCATAAATTGGATTCTTGAAGACGAGATACGAGGGCAAGGAGCCATGTCCAATTCTTGAATATCTCGAAGACCCCAAGTTGTTTCTTCCTCTTCTGCTTCCTAATCCAATGTTTTCCATTGTTCATCAGTGAAATCATGTCTATAGCCAATGGATGTATGATCATTTATATTGGTGGTTGATACGGTGACATGACTAGAGTGCCAGTCGAAATCCTAGTCCTAAGTAGTGGATGCAAGAGCATTCCGGGGCTCTCTCCCAAAATTCTAGTTTGTGTTAAGTGGAAGAGGTGGTCTTCCCTCCTCTTTGGAATCATCATCAGGAATGAGGGCGGGTTCTGGTTTAGGATGTTCACTTAAAGGTACATTGATGCAAACACTTTCTCCATGTAGAACATAAGGTGCAAAATTGTGAACTACATCCACTTCAATATCCATGGTAGCATCAGAGAAGAATTCCCAATCATACTCATTGGATTCTATTTCAATCAAGTGAGGTAAGTATAACACATGTGTAGGAGCCAAAGTTTACCCCCGGTTAGGATGTTGTTCTTGTAGACTATTATCTTGTCCATAATCAAATTGGATAAGAGCATGATCTCTGTTTTCCAAATAGCGAGAAAGAGTCCTTGGGATACTAAGGTAGGTGTTGTTTTCATGTTTTTTATTTGTTCCACACTAGATAGAATCATCCTCTAACTTTTGAGAGGCACGAGGAGAATCCTCCTCAACAGCATGCACCTCGTCATTTGAGAAATGCAGTAAGTCAAGGACACGGGAGGTTAAGACAGCTGCCCCTAATTAGGATGTCTATCTTATGTGTCTAAGTGCACGTATAACTCTTGAGTTGATATCTCTATCACATTTTTTGAAGCACTAGACCCATTTGGTTCACAATAAGCTCTGTGAAACAATGGAACATAAGGTTCCCCTTGATATGCCAGATTTTTAGTGGTGGTATGCATCAATTGTTCAAAAGGGAGAGGAGTATTCTTGGTCCTATCTTCATTATTAGTATCATATGCATCTACATGAGAGCTATTAGGATGATCGTTATTAGGAGAAGGATGGATCTTCTTCTCATGGTACCCCATGCCAGTCCTGTCTGTGGGATTTTGAAATTTAGCATGAAGGGGTTCTATAAGACCTTTGTCTTTTCCCAAGGGTCCTTTCCCTTTGTATCCCATTTGTTTCATGATTTGATATCGCATCCCATATTTGCGTGGGTAGATCTCCACATGCTTTACTTCGTTATCTTTCTCTTCATCCTTATACATCTAGGAAAGAAAAACCTTTTCTTCATTCTCTTCTGAAAGAGATACATGTGACTTTACCATTCCTGTCCCTTTATGTATCTCTACTTGTTTTCCATTTTAGGGTGGAAAAGATGAGGATGGCATACCATAAGATATAGGATACTTAGGAAGGGAAGTTAACTGGTATTATCCCATGCTTGTGTTACTAATCTTGAGTTTTTCCTTGAAGCTTTTCATCAATACCTTTTCAGCTATTTCAAAATTTTGGGATGCCTCCTTGTTGTGTGGAACCATACTGTCAGCTTGTTTCAGAGTGTTACAAGAGTAGGCACTATCAGTAGGAATAGACACTTCTACCCCATTGTATGGAAAATTTACACATTGATGATACATGGAGGGGACTGCCTGCATGTTGTGAATCCATGGTCTGCCTAGCAATATGTTATATGCAAGAGGAAACTCAAGCACTTGACAAGTGATATTTCTTTCAATAGGGCCCACTCTGATAGGCAACACCATGAGTCCTTTTGATGATCTCTCTTCTTCATCATATGCTTTAATAGTGATCTTCTTTCAAGGATCAACTATATGTTCAGAAAATCCTAGTGTTGTGACTAGCTTGAGAGTGCAGATATTCAAACCAATGCCTATGTCTATCAAAACGTGCTTAACCTAATTTTTGTGAATCAAGACCTCTATATGGAGAGGTTGATTGTGTGGGTGACTAAGAGCTTTATCATCTTCTTTCAAAAAAGATAGATAATGAGGGGACATCAAATAATTTACCATTGTATGGAATCAACCAACATCAAGGTCTTTAGGGATGCTAGTTTCCACAAGTACAATTTTGAGAATCTCCTTATGCGATGGTGACAACTTTAGCAATTATAGGATAGAGATTTGAGCAGGAGTTTTTTGTAACTGATTGGCCAAATTGTAACTTGTAGTAGCTTTATTTGATTCTACAGGCTTGTCTATAGATGAAATAGTTTTCTTAGGTGCATATGTCACCCCTTTAAGAGTGACCTTGGATTGACCTCTAGTAACCACATTCATAGAATCAGTTTCTTTATCCTTAATAATGATGACATTGATGGACTTATCAGAAGGTTCAAGCACGTGTATCACATTTTTAGTGTTGGTATAGGTGTGATTCACCATGGTTCCTGGGGTTTTTGAGGATTCTCCTTTCTCATAAGATGGAAAGGGTTTCTTGAAGGCTTTATGATCATTGTTTGAGCCATGAGTACCAACTGTGATAGTTTTATTATCGATCAAATCTTGTATCACATGTTTTAACTTCATACAATCATTTTTCAAGTGTCCTTTGTTCTTATGAAACTCATAGTAGTGATTTTCATTCCACCATTTAGGTTTTACCTTAGGTTCCCATGGTTTTGAGTTGAGAATCATGATGATTTTTTTAGCAACCAATGTTTTTAATGCATCTTCCAAAGGTTCTCCAAGAGGAGTAAGATTGCATTTGGGTCGTGGCATCCAAGGTGCCTTATCTTTGTGAGAGTCTTCAGTGTTCTTAGGAGCATTGGAGGTAACTAAATTATTCCTAGCACCCTGTATGCTATTAGTAAGGTTAAATATTGGTTCATTAGGTTTGAATTCAGGTGAGTCAACCACACCGTCATTAACCACATTACAATTCTTGTTCCAGTATTTACTCTTGTCCTTCTTATTTCCATTGTTAGAAGATTTAGCATCCTTGTTCAAGATTAGATCCCCTTTCCTTACGAGAACATCCTCAATCCTCATAGCATTGTCAATTAAGTCACTAAAAGATGTGTGTTTTTGCATTTGTGCTGCGTAATTCATCTCAGGAACTAGATTGTTGATGAAGATATCAATATTTTTTGGTTCTGGTATTTGTCTAGGGTATCTTTTGAATATCTTTCCCCACCTTTGGAGGAACTTCAAAAATGTCTCACCAACATGTTGCTTAGTGTTGCATAGATTTAGCATCATAACCGTGTGTAAGATATTGTAGGAGTAGTGTTGGATGAATCTCTGTACAAGCTCATTGAATGTCTGAATACCAGGTGTGAGCTTTGTGAACCATTCCAAGGCTTGGCCATTGAGGCTACATAGGAATAGTCTCATTAGATATGTCTTCTCATGCATAAAATCAACACTAAGAGCACAAAATTTTCTTATGTGATCTTGAGGATCACCTTCCCGATTGTATTTATCGTACTTAGGAATTTCAACCTTTGGGGGAAAAGGTGGCATGTGCAAGTTTTTAAAAAAGGGAAAGGGACATA
Organism: Thuja plicata; assembly: GCA_018584345.1. Taxonomy (NCBI): domain Eukaryota; kingdom Viridiplantae; phylum Streptophyta; class Pinopsida; order Cupressales; family Cupressaceae; genus Thuja; species Thuja plicata. The sequence continues at coordinate 4,120,975 of MU225789.1, forward strand.
TAGATTCCAATCAATACTTTCTAGGAGGTTGTCCCTTCACTTTCTTGAGTTCCCTCAACTCACTTCTCATGTCTTGTAGTTGTTGGTTGAGAATGGTAATAGACGACTTCTCTTCTTGTTGTATGAGTCCCTCAATGTCAAAATTAGGTGGAAGATTAACACATGTTGATGCAAGATGCATGAAGTACTTGTCTTTGTCCAATTGCATGAGAGTATGCATCATTTTCTAAAAATATTTATCTTTTTGGCACTTCCTAATCTCTTTGTAAGTGGGCTCCTCTATGGAGGAAGAAGCGCTAGTATGTTGACTCTGGTGGTCATATTGGGACCCCCAATCATAAGATGACATGGTTGATGTGTTGTGTGAAACCAAAGTTGATGAGTTAAACAATGGTATCATCTATTGTGGATTTGAAGGGTCCTTATGTGAGATCTCAAAATCTATCTTGGTTTTTTGACAAGAAGGTAGGTCTTGAGAAAAGTTATCAGTAGCTTTTCCCTTAGAATTGAGATCAGATTTTTGACTTCTTATTTGGATCATGTACACTAATCTGTGACTAATGTCTCTAGAGGATCAAGTTTCCAAGTCAATGACAAAGCTTCAAAGATTTACTTGATGAAAGAGAGATTGGTTGTTGAACTTGTACAAGGTATCATGCGTTTGATGTCTAAATACCTACTAGACAACACTTGTGACAAAGTTGATAAGTAACCAAGAGAAAAGAGTCAATATGATCGAGAGAATTGTGAGAAGCTAGGACAAAAGACAATAGAAAATATAACCACTAGATTTGAAAGATGGAAAAGACCGTTTCAAGGCATGATAGTTGTTGCTATAAGAATGAGACCAATTGACAAAGATCTTAATATTAGACTGATTTCAACTCAGGTCTCATACAAAAATTTAGGGGTTCTCATATGACAATACACTAGTCCTCATATGAATTTCTGCCCTCTAGATGTTCTATCATATGAAAAATGTAATGGCATGAAATGACAAAAGATTTTGGGACAATTTGCCACTTGTGCGTGAAAGATTTCAGGCAATGTTGTCTAATTTTTGAGGTAAAAATCTTGATGTTTTCTATTTTCTATTGTCAAAGTGTTCTTGTTTGTAGGATATGTCAAGTTTCAATGTGTACAAGCACATCAAGCACAAAGAGTGAAGAACCAAACACTTTCTACCCTATAGTCAAATTGGCTTAGTATCACAATCTTTTCCCACACTTGATATTCCTTCGCCTCACACAAAGTGATATTGGATTTTTTCGAGACTATGCATGTTGTAGGTTTTGGAAAGAGACTCCATGCTCAAATTGCATAATCTCACCCATGCCACATTCATGCTTTTAAACATCCTTGGGAATACACATGTTGGGTGTAAAATATTGGGGTGATCTGGGTAAAGTCCACTTGGATCAATCCTTGCACAAATATTATGATACTTTCAGAGGTAGATTGGGTAGCCTCTATCCAAAGTGTCTAGTAAGTTCATCCATTCATGACTACCCCTTGTAGTTTCACAAGAAAAATTAAGGCGTATAGCCCTACAAGCACCCAAAATGTATAGTCTTACATGCAAGATTCAAACCTCTCGGCCCTACACAAGTTGAATGTATCTCCCTTTTAGTCTTGTAAACAAGATTAAAACAAAGAATGACCCTACAAGAGCCCAATAAAATGTAGCTCTTTCTTAACAAGATTGAGGTAATGAGGCCCTACAAGTGAAGAATCATTAGAGATAGAAAATAGCCATGTCTTCCCTCTCTTTGGATTGAAGGAAGCATTTGATTATAGTAGAGTGGAAGTAGTCAGGTCCGCTTGTTCCCCACTTAGGTCGTTCCCAAAAGATTTCTCTCTTGGAAGGCCCTCTAAAGGTAAATGCAAGAAAAAGTAAATGGATAGCTAGTAGAGGTCAAGATTTCTAATTTTCCAAAAGGAAAAGAGCATACTCTCCTACTCCATAGTGTCTCCCAAACACATCAAGCACATGTTCATTTACCAAAAGGAAAGTGTTACTTGTTCAAGTTCAATCAAACATGTTTGGGTTTTTTATTCTCAAAAAGAGAAGATCATACTCCCCTAATGTCTAATCTTACCAAAACAAACAACACTCTACTTAAGCTAGGTGCCTAGAAAATCCACTAAAAAGACACACATTTTTTTGGTTGATGTGATCTCAAGGAAACCCGCAAGCACAACCATTAGTAATTTCAATTTCCATTTGAAAAGTGTCCTACAAGCACAAATCGTTAGTAGTATTATCAAAATAGTGTATAAGTGTAACTTTTTCAAGTGAGTCTTCCCCAAAATGTTATGCAAAAACTAGTTAGGCTGAAAACATACATAGTAAAAAGACCATAAAACATGCAAAAGATTAGAAAGCCAAAATCAGTTCAAGAGAAACCCTAAAAACACTTGTTGTTTCAAACGAAAAAGTACAAAACACAGATTGGCATTAAAAATCATACAACAATACATCGACTGTCATACAACAAAACAAAGTCTCACAAAGCCTCATACAACAAATCTAATGCTCTGATATGATAAAGACAAAGAATACAATCTCATACGACAATATACTAGTTCCTAGAGGACAAAGTACCTTAATGAGTTTTGTCGTACGACAAAGAACATAGAACAGTATGACAGAAAGTGTAATTTTGTCAAAAACTTACAAGAAATCAAAAAATAAGGAAAAATGCAACTTTTTTCCCCACTGTGGGTGCCAAAAATGTGTGTGGTAAAATTTTTGATCAATATATGCAACCAAACACTTCAATAAACCATTATATCAAGGGGGTTAGTAAAACATAAGATTCAAAGCATTATCATAAATACCCTTGAAATCGGCTTATTGCTTCCTAGTTAAAGTGAGTATGATTCTCATAGTTGTCCTTCAGATTAGACATAGAAAAATCAGTGACTTGACCACTCCAAAATGGAAGATTCAATGCAAAGAGGATGAGCAAGATGCATAGACTTGCATACTTTTCTCTTGAAATCTTGAAAATGGAAATGCATGAACTAGCAAACTAAATGCATAACATTATAAGAAATAGAACTAGGATGCAAGATTAAGCTATCAAATGAGAATAAAAATGCATCTATATTAAGCTATGAAAGAAACTAGATTTCCATCTAAGCTAAGAAATGAAGCTAACAATGCAAGAAACTACTATGAAATTTACGAAACTAAGAATGCACTAAAGAGCTTTAGAATAAAAATAGAATTATAACTCTACTCCAAGTCTTCTTGTTATGAATGACCAAAGGGGGCTATCCCTTTTGTAGGAGATTCCAAGAAATGAGTGGTTGAGATTAAGAGGAAAAATAGATTGATCAATTGTGGAGATGCAATTCCCCTCAATCCATGTGAGATGATAAAGTGATTTGGATTTGTCAACTTTGTGGATAATAAGACGAAATTGGTATTTTCTCCCTTTATTTGTTTTATTTGATTTTTTGAGTGCACACCCATGTTTAAATGGGTTCACTTTTTGAAATTAGGACTTTTTGATTTATCCCAATGTTTTATCCTTTTTGGGTTTAGACTTTGATGTTTGATTATTTGATTCAACAAGTTAGGATTAAAATTCTATAAGCAAGTTTGATTAAGTGCTCAATAATTTAGAGTCTAGCGATCTAATGTCTTAGATTTATGATCCAAAATATTTGAGAAAAAGGGGGCTATGGGTTTGCTAGACAATTTTTAGGTGATTACAACACTATTGGGTAGTATGTTTTGATCCCTTCCCGATACACCGATAATGACCAACACTGGCAAGACCTCTTTCGATACAATCCATAAAAATAGCATACCCTATTGACCCATAAGATTTTATCCCTTCTGATTGTGGATAAAGATACTCATTGAGGTGACTTACGCTGATGACATCAATTGGTGAAACACCGCCCATCAGAACACACAAAATGGTCACCTTTGATTGCCGATGAAGCTCCCTGTCTACAAGACTCCTACTGATAAACCTCATCGACAAAACACAAGACCTACTACACTGAAATATGCATCCTCAACCTGATGAACAATTTACGTAGGATTTCGGTGAGACCACAAACCTATTCTGATGAAATTACACCTCATATCACTATAGATCCCTACATGCCAATTTCAGTGAAACATGACGAATATTTCACCGAAATCCCTATCTTAAAGCATTCTAATTAATTATCTCAAGAGACCTGCTCCATTTGATGCTCCTGTGATAAATTTGATCCACATAATTAATGGTGGGTTGGAAAGGTAAAAAATTATGCTACAAATTCAGGTGTAAGCCAATAAAGTGGCCCTTGAAGTCACCCACTTGTAGGAGATACTTCAGCACTGGGGAAATGCCCCTTTTACGGTTGCCAGAGTTCTACTGGATATTTATGTTTCTGCAGACAGATCTCCACCCTGTGGGAGTCGGCTTGGTCATAGTTCCTCTACTTTCCATTCTCAGACATTGCATTCCCAGACCCCTCGCCTTCACTCTATGGTTAATCAATTTTGATTTAATTAATCCAAATGGCTTGAATTTAATTAATTTTTTCTATTGACCATTTTTAAGCATATACATTTTTCCCCTCTTTGAATCAACGTACAAAGTACGTTGATTCAAAGAATAATATGATGTCTAATTCCAATTTCAATGATGATTTGATGTTTTCCCGATTGATTGATGTTGAAACTTCGATATGAATTCCTGATTTAAAATTTGATTGACTTTGATGCCCCAATTTGAATTTAAAAAGACTAATGCTCGATGTCCCTAATTTTGAAAAGTGCCTCGATTTCAAAATTTGTGATTTCTTGTGATTTCTAATGATGAAATGCCCCTTGGGAAATGAATCAAAATAATTTTGTGATGTTTTGGATTTTTTTTGGAATTTTATAATTTTTTATGTATTTTTAAAAAAAATTGAGTTTTTTAAATTTTTATGATTTTGATTGATTTTCTAATTAAAATTTTGGTTTTTTAATCATGCTTCGGTGACAATTTCGGTAAATTGAGCTCAATTTGTAATTATTTAGTAAAAAATACCCTTAAAAGGTCAAAAAATGAAATATATAGGGTGAAATTGACTTTTTTACTATTCATTTTTACTCTCTCATTTGATTTTTTACTCTGGGTGATTTTTCTCTTTGTGAGGCAAAATGGTCATTCCTCATCACGAGCACCGATTTGAGAAGGCAAGGCGGTACCAGAGACCACAAGCATATGGACCTTTGTTGAGTTTTTAATCCTTACCTGGTATTTTTTAATTTTCTATTAAATTCATGTCATTTTTAGCTTAAAAATCCTCGCGCATGTCATTTAATCGATTGCTTTTACTAGTGTTTCTAGGTTTGGTTTTATGTCGCCTCTAGTTGATTTTGTGTTGCTTCTGATTGATTATATGTCACTTTTAAAACCAAAATGCATATGATTTTTGAAATGTTTCTTTTGCTAATTATCTCATCACTTTTAAAATGTTTTGTTATCTTTGATGTTTTGCGTTACTTTTTCTCAATGTTGCATCAATTTTAAAGTTTGGTCGATTTCATGCCACAGAATGTCACTTTTGAATTGATTACATTTTGATTGAATTTTTTATGCAATTTATTTGTTTTTCATTTTTGATCTCTTGAATTTGCTGATGTTTGGATTTAGTGATGATGTTTTTGTTTATGGCTTAAATTGATTTGTTTGATGTCAGTTTAATCAGTCAGTTGTTATTGTTTTGATGTTAATTTGATAAGATAGATTAATTTTAATAAATTTTCATCCTCAAGATCTAGAAGAATGAAATTTGATGCTCTCAACAAGATTGTTGAAAATCTCACTCGAGAAAATAGATGATTTGATTGACACTTGATGATCAAATTAGTGATTGACTAAATGATGTGTTTGGCTTTCAAACATGTTTCCTTTTAGAATATTAACATGAGGGGTCAGTATCCTAAGCCTTTTAGGATGATACCCAAGTGATGTAGAATCCCAAGTCTAGTTGTTACCGAGAGTCATCTTGACTCCACTTCAAGGTCTCTGAATGGACCTTATAGGGTATTATCAAACCCTAACTTGAGGAAGTCACTAAGATCTTCACCTCAAGTGCTCTAGACTTGGTTCTCACCATAAAGCTACTATTTCATGCTATGGAATCTAATAGGATAGATCCATCCTCTTAGCTAAACTGACTGGTTCAACTTGAATAACGCAACAATACACATTGCACATAGAAACCATCACAAAAATGCTCAAGATAATTCTCCAAATTCTCTCTATATTCACAAACGCTAATATATTACAAGATACAATACATTCCTCTCATTTTCCTTACTTCTACTCTCTTACAAAAGCTTTCAACTATATATCTATCTCTCAAAAATATCTCCAAAATATCTTGTGCTTTTTAACAACTTCAACCACCTTGCACAGAAGGCATGGTCGAGCCATAAATGACCCTACCTTCACTGGAATAGGTGTCCCTGTCCATCAAAGACAAAAATGACATGTTGAGCCATTGCAGTTGACTCAGCTAGTCACAAAGGTTACATCCCACATTTTTTTGGGCTGTTAATTGACATAATCGAGCAACATACCGCCATTACTGAACACCAGTCTCGAGCGTCAAAGTTAACCTTTGTATTCAATACCTGAGTGCCAGTTAACAACCCAAAATTTGCAAGAAACCCCAAGAAACATCACCGAGTAAAAACCCCAAGCACCAAGTGTAACCTGAGAGACATTATTGAGTGACATTCCTGAGCATTCTACACAGCATACCCGAGCAACCTAGTGTAGACCAAGCAAGATTCCTGAGTAGCATTATCGAGCAACAAAGTTGCTCGAGCACCAGTATAACTTAGTGGCAATTCATCAATTTTGGTTGCGAGATCCTTGTTGGATTTTTAGAGGTTTACAAACTACCTCAACACATACTTTAAACTAGAAAACAACTACTAAGAAACTATGGTGTTTGTTCACCGATTGACCTTGGTCATTACAAGAATGGAGGAACAAAACACCTTACAAACTGAAAATGCTTTCTATCCTACAAATTTTTCTAACCTTAGGTGTTCCTCCACCATACTCCCCAAACAAAAAGAAATCAACTTCCATGTGATTGGAGTAAGTCAGGATTGATGCCAAACTTCTTGAAATCAGTTTCTTGTACCCATGTAGCCTCAGAATTAGATTTTCCTTTCCATTTGGCTAGATGTTCCATATATGTCTGCCTTCTAGTATGCTTGGCAACTCTTGAATTCAGAATCTCCTCTGCCTTTAGTTTCAGTGTAACATGAAGTTTGAGTGCCTTGAGATCCTTTGTATATGCTGTTAGATTAGAATCTCCTTCTGGAATGGGTTCTTTATAGGATACCAAATCTGCCACATTGAAAATAGGAGATAATTCTATGTCTGTAGGAAGATCAAATTTATAAGCATTAGACCCATACTACCAATATTGCAGAAGGGCCTATCTTCCTCATCTAAAGTTTACTCGAAACTCCTTTCTATAACCTTGCTTTATTAAGGTGCACCATGACCAGATCTCCAACTGTAAAGTGAATATCTCTTTTCCTTGCATCTACCTACTTCTTGGTGTGAGTTGTACTCTCTACCAATGCTTCTTTAACTGAGTCATGTACCTCCTTCATGGATTGAGAAAAATATTCAACAAACCCATTCCTCTCTACATTGCTTCCAAGATCTCTTAATTCACATATACCCCTGGGATGAATCCCACACACTATTTCAAAAGGGCTCTTTCCAGTGGATCTATTGATTGTATCATTGTATGCAAATTCTTCTTGAGCAAGTCACTAATCCTGTGATTATCAATACTCCTTGGTGAGGCATCTTAAAATATTTCCTAAGCTTCAGTTCACCACTTTAGTCTGACCATCGGTCTATGGATGATGTGCTGAGCTAAAAGAAATATTTGTACCAAGATTCTACCATAAGGTTTTCCAAAAATGACTCATGAACTTGGAGTCTCTATCAGATATAATACTCAAAGGTAATCCATGTATCCTTACTGATTCTCTAAAGAATATATTTTGTATGTAACTTTTAATCTCTAAGTTCTATTGATGATTAGTGACCAACACTTAGTTATTCACTTAGGCAGTTTTAGTTGGCTATCACTGTGGCCGAGCTAAAACTATGCAAGGCTGAGTGGTTTTCAGTTTTCCTAGTTACATTGCTGAGCCGAGTTACATTGCCAAGTTGAGCAGGATACAGAGATGTTAAGTGCCGAGTGACAGACAAGTCAAGCTCTGAGAAGAACAATTTTTTTATACATGTCAGGAATGATACAAACTTTGAGGATAAGTGATCTGGCTGACTTGTATAAGCTTTTTGGGCTGACTTATGTATGCATTTAATATTCTTCTATGGAGTTAGTTATACATTAATTGTAATACCATCAAGGTATGTGTATTAGATCTTGATCGTTGATCTAGATCTCGCTATCAGATTTGAACAGATATATTAGATTGCTTCTAAACCCTATTTTGTGTGTGTGTAAGGAGAGAGCAGACGAATTGTCTAGTGACTGCATTTTGAAGTGAAATGCACCAGAGGGTTATTTTTTTAAGAAGCAGAGATCAAGTAGAGTGAGAAAACAGTGAAAATTAGAGTAAAGGTATATCAGATTATGAGATCATAGAAGGTACTGGAAAGAGGAGATCCATCATCAACATCAGAGTGCATAACGAAGGATCAATACTTGAGACATTCTAATCATTGTATCAGGTGAAAATCTCTTAACATAGTGGTTCTAGCAGAACTTTCTTTATCTCCTAACAGAGTGCTTACTTTATTGTAAGTTCAAATCCTTTCACAGAGTAGATTGTAATGATCTTTAGCTCTTAACCAGGCAGACCTTTAACAGGGTAGATTACATTTTGTAATCAACATTTGTAGCTTTAACAGGCGCACTTTATTACTGCAGTAGTGGAGAATTTTTTGGGTGTTAACCCCACCCCAATTTTACCTATTTGGGTTTCTGGGTTACCAAGTTATTGTGTTATGTGTTATTTATTTCATTCTGTGGATGCTATCTAAGATTACATTAGATTCATATATGTATGAATGTGGATTAGTTTTTTTTAAGTGTTTAAATTTGAAGATCTTATTCACCCCCCCTCTCAGTATCTTGCTTTCCCATTATTGTATTTCCAACAATTGGTATCAGAGCTCAGTTCTCTAAAAAGGTCATAATCAGCTTGATAATATAGATCTTAAGATGGAGATCTACAAGATGGGTAAAGTCATTGAGAATCAAAAGATTGATATTCATCTAGCACTACAATAGCTTGAGACTGCAAGACAAGAATTAAAGAAGTCCTTGACTGAAAGGAAAGATTTGGCCAAACTAATGAATGACACTCATTATTAGGAAGAGGACACCACAAATCTATTTTAGAATGGAGATTCTACTGAGAGTGATGCAGCAATAGCAGATCTACTGGAAAAGAATAGT
>MU225789.1:4145242-4160880 GCA_018584345.1 Thuja plicata
ATCAAAATGTCCCATAGGTCTTAAGGACTCAAGGTTTATAGAATCACCAATGAGCCTTAAGCCTTTACAAATGGACTTATATCAACATAACAACCTAAGATCTTATGATCCCCATCATGAGCCATCATTGGAGATGAATAGGAAGTATAGTGCCATGTTCATGCAATGGAAGGCTTAATAAATGCCTGGATTGAAACACTGAATCACTGAATTGTCTTGAAGCACTGAATTGTTTGAGTGCTCTGCACCACTCAACCTTCAGGAGTCGGGGTTAGATTACCCCAATACCTGTCTCAAAAGATAATCAATTTAGGACTGTCTCTAGAATGAAGTGTGATCCTCGAGGATCCGAGTTAGATTTATCAGATACCTAGCAAGATAGATGATGAGATGAAAAAGATTCAAGATCATGGAATATCCAATTTTGACCATAAGGTATGAAAAATTGAATATGCCCCAAGTGATGAAATGCCCCTAGCAATGGGGACTTTTGATTCAAATAAGACTGATTCAAGAATAATGTGAAAAGGTTCAATGATGCAATCATCTTGCCCCCTCAGGAGCGAAATCGCAAGAAGACACATCATAAAGATGAGAGAAAGAAATCATAGAAAAAGATAGATCAAGAGAGGGCATAATCAATTTAGAGAGATTGAGAGGTCTTGTTGATTAGGTTTGACCATAGTTGACTAGATTTGACAAGAGTTGACTTTGATGGAAAGATTGCAAAATCTGAGAAAATGATGACAAGAGATAATCCTGACAAGAATACCAACATCAGAAAAATGACTACACAAGTGTCCGATCACGTTGGTCCCGAGATTTTTAAAATGCGATTTTGAGCTACTTAGGAGTGTCAGATTTTGATTTCAATCACGAAAATAAATCTAGAATGGTCCAATTAGCCAAGGGTGCAATTTTTACAGAAAATAGAGCACTTTGAAAAATTAGGTCAAAGGCTATATAAGGCCTGGAGGGGTCATTTTCAAATCATTATTCACCTTTGAATTTAGAGATGGTGAGAGCTTTAGCTAACATTAAGAGCATTCCTGTGCACATGCATCGATTTGAGCGCACTCGATGGCACAACCGACCAACAGAGTATGACGCACCTGTGAGTATTCATAACTGGATCTTGTATTTCTGCAAAAAAATTATTGTTCTTTAGCGTTAGTGAGATTTTTTTAGCATTTAAGCCATGTTTCGCCAAATGTTGCGTGAGAAAATAGTTTCCTCGCACCGGGCCTGATCACCCTTCATGCGAGAAAACTATTTCCTCGCGTGGGTTGGGGATTTCACGCATGGGCCCCTCACCAGCGCCCGTGCAAAAATTGCATGTGCATCGCATGAGATTCCTATAATCTTGTGCGAAGACACATCCCGCTTCACGCGAGCCAAAAAGCTCGCACGAAACCAAAGTTTCCTCGCGCGAGAAAAGAGTTTCCTCGCGCGAGAAAAGAGTTTTCTCGCATGGGAAATTGGTAAAAAACTAAAAAAATGTTATTTTCTTGCATCTTAGAGTCAACCAGTTGAACTGTATGTCAAGTAGTTCCATAGTTGCATTTGTTGTCTTTTGCATTAAAAATCATCATTGTTGAGGTACTGATCCAATTTTGTCCTTTTGTGTTGTAGGTCGATCTCCCAGACATTGGTTTTAGGTCCCATCATCCTATCATGGGTGAGTTACTGCAGAGATTATCAGACGCCGACGGGGCCCACATTGATGGGTTAGAATTGACATATCTGCATGATGTACCTGATATTTAGGTAAATCACAGATTACTTGGGGCCTTAGTTTAGCGTTTCCATTCGGAGATGAATACTTTTTATCTGCCATAGGGAGAGATGACGGTGACTCCAGAGGATGTATACTAGATATTGAGAGTGCCATTCCATGGAGCTCGTGTGGAGTACTACATGCAGCCAAGAGATGGTACGCAGGCTTTGAGAGCCATTTTTTAAGATCAGTTGGTGTTGGGCTAGGCAATCTCCTCGGAGGAGCTGATACGTACATATGGCCAAGATTACCCCTTGGCAGTCATTCTCGCATTATTTTTGAGCTATCATCTAGTACCAGATCATGGTTAGCATGGTTTGGAGTGTGGCTGGGGCATTTTGCTCCAGAAGATGCTAGATGTGCCAGTAGTGATGTGGATGGGGTGATTCATACTCGCACAAATGTATCATGAGATGCATGAGGTTGTGTATCGAGGTGCCCACACTATGGTAGCAGGAGTAGTTGTGTTGCAGATCTGGGCCTGGGAGCACCTTCCTGTATGTAGGCCAATTTTTCATGATACGTAGCAGCCATTAGAGCTGTATATTTATAGATACACTGGTCTGATGACCCAGCCTACATTGGGTAAGACTGAGCAGTGGTGCACACAAATTGATGATATGGCTGCAGTGATATGGCGACCATGGGCAGCTACTAAGGTCTGGGACGATGCTCGTCATGAGCTATCATACATGTTCTATTTATGTCCTCTGATAGAGCATACCATTACAGTGATCAAGAATTTCCTACTTACGCATGTGTTGTGCCAGTTTGTGAGGCCTTAGGATGTATCACTTGAGTATTGCATGTATGCTCAATTCGTTGATGAGACAAAGAAGGGTTGGTAGAGGCAGCTTGACAGGGGGTGTAGCATGGTAGATGCTTGGGTACCACCATCTCGATGGGATTACATGGTAGTAGTGAAAAATTCAGGTGTGACACCTGCATACAGAGATCAGCTATTAGCACATCCATTTCCTAGGTTCACATCTCCAGTGGGCCAGATTCCTCTAGTGGTGCAGCCACCACCACAGCAGCAGGCACAACAGGTTCCTCCTCTGGGATAGCAGCCTCAAGGTAAGCAGCCACAGCAGCCACCACTAAAATAGCAGGATAGAGTGGTACATCCATGTACACATTAGATTTCTATCCCTATGAGGCCTATGGGATTAGATGTAGGTTTTGGGCCTAGTGGTAGCCAGGATAGAGCTGTAGAGCAGGGTGATGATACTGTCATGGCTGATGCAGTTTTGACTGATGCTCCAGCAGGCGGACAGGTGACTCAACTACTGGAGGCTCTCTGTAGAGTGAGAGAGAGAGTGCAACAGATACAGAGGAAGCGTGATGACCTCCATACATAGGTGGTCATCAGAGATACCAAATATTAGAGCGGGACTAGGAGGTCTGAGATTTGCAAGAGGCACTGGCCAGAGCACAGTTGGAAATTAGATATGAGGCTGCACAGGTGGCCTACTATTATGTTATGTATACTCTTGTAGTTCTTGAGGTAGTAGATCAGATTCTACCTTTCAGAGTATGCTGGCGCTTGGGTTGTTCCACAGGGACCATCTCCGGCAGGACCACCTCCAGCAGGACCACCTCCACAGGGTCCACCTCCACAGTAGCAGGGGATGCCCCCACCTCCACCTCCTCCAGGTAGTAGGTTATGATGTATATTTTACCACCATTTTGACCTATTGTGCTCGATTAGCACCCTTGTATATTCAGACCGATCGATATATATATATATATATATATATGAGCTTGATTTTTTGGCATCATTGTACATGTGTATATATTGCTTTGTATGAGATGATTTCTTATATGATTTAGATGTATGGATTAGAAATGTATGAGATGAATGAATATGCAAATGTTTATGCACATGTTTTATTGATGCATGAAAATGCTATGATAGATGTTAGATGGATAAATGCTATGTATGATTTGAGTTATGCTTATAATGGAGGCACATGTGTATGGATATATGTATGTAAATGAGTTTATGGAAATGCACTTCTTGAAAATGAACAAAATGCAATGGATTCAATGGTACTAATCATCTCATGCAGGGATTTCACAATATACAACAGATACTAGCCAAAAGGATGTGCACAAAGATCATGAATGAGGATCGGACACTCATGCAGTCAAGAAGAACCATGATGAAAGATGAGGACCTTTGAAGAATGAGGAGATAATGAAGAGAGCATCAAACTGCCATGATGCAAGCCTAAAATGTGAATACAAGCCTACAATGCAAATGCAAGCCCAAGCTAAATGCAATCCTAGGACTTTGGTTGTTGGACTCATTGTATTTATCATCATCGGGTGCTTTGGATCATTGGAGTCAATACAATCCTTACTGGTGCTGCTATGACCATAAGAATATGAATATGAATTTCATTAGATAAAATATAGGAAATGAACATAAGCACTGAGGCACAAAAGCTAAGGTGACTTGAACATTGTTTCTGATTTGATATAGTAAAAGTTCACAAGTAAACAAACACAGTGATAATAGTCAAGGAAATAGTTTTGACCTCCCCTTGGCATACAAATAAACAAGATTAAGGGATGTGAGGATTTTCCACCTTAATGCAGAAGCTCTTATCACATACACCCTATTTATTTGACGTTGCCGGATCATCGAAACCACACCAACAAGCAGTAGACAAAGAAAATATCAATGAAATTCATAAGAACAGACAACATACTATGAAAGAGTCAATCATATCTCAGCATGTTTCGAGGCTTATGAATGTGTCTATGTTAAGGTTGTTGAAAAACACCATTGTGCTTGTGAGTGCAATGTGTTTGATTGCTATCGAGAGATGTTTACATCGCGAGAAATCCAAAGTGTGTTGAAAAACACAAATGTGTCCAAAGAGAGTGTTGAAAAACACTGTTTGATTAAGGTGTTGAGAAACACCAGTTTGTGCCAGTAGAGAGTTTTCCTTTGACAAGATTACTGACTCAAGCGTAAACTAAAGAGCGATCGAAGTGGGGAGCCATGCCCCCAAGTAACAAATGGATCGAAGCTGAGCAAACAGGATAGTGAAATAGTTCAAGAAATCTCATCAAGGTAGTGGTACTAGGAAAACTTAGTGAGAACCACTGGTGACTGTCACAAGAGATTCTCAAGCACAAAAATTGATAACTAGATTGAAGCATCAGTAGGTAGACATAGTGAGGACCACTGGTGACTGATGCAAAGAGAGTCTCAAGAAGAGACAAAGCGCTCCAAGGCATCGGCAGACAGACACAGTGAGATCCATTGGTGACCGATGCAAGAGGAGAACTCCAAAAGATAAGACAATTCCCCCTAGACCAGGAATATGCCCCTGAGTATGACCAGTTTCAATCCATGTGAGGTCAAGAAAAAGTAGGAGAGCGAACTAAAGCTGGAAAGCAAACTAAAGCAGGAAAGCAACTGCAAGAAAGCCAAGACATGCTGCGACAGATAAAGAATTGCAAAACAAGAGGCACCTGTTTACTAGGTTTTCAACTTCTTGGCAGAAATTCTATTTTTGCTACCATGACGCCTATTTACCTGGTTTTCATCAATGGCACATTTTTCTCTTTTTCTCTTTTTCTATTTTTCTATTTTTTTTTTGTTTTTGATATTATCAAGGCGCCTGTTTACTAGGTTTTCACCAGGATAATAGATACATCAAAGCACCTATTTTCCAGGTTTTCACTAAGATGATCATTTTTTCAGGACATTTTACAATTTTTAGGATTTTCTCAGGAATAAAGTATGGACATGAGCATGTAGAAGATATCTTAACTGTAGAATTTCTTTAGGTGAAGAGCGTTGATGGGCTCTTTGAGTGGTTCACCTTTTGTAGTGGAGAGTTGATAAGCGTTGGACCCAAATACTATAGTAATGATATAAGGACCAAGCCAGTTTGGCTCAAACTTCCCTTTTTGAGTCTACTGTTGTTGATTTTTAGGATTCTCTCTCAGGACAAGATCACCTATTTGGAGGTCTCTTGGTCTGACTTTCTTATTATAGGTCTTTGATATCCTCTTTTGGTATGCTCTGAGATGATCAAATTCCACCTTTCGATGTTCATCTAGTAACTCAAGATCTTGAAGCCGAGATATTATCATGTCATCATCTGTAATGAGGCCTTTCAAAGAGACTCACAATGTAGGAATCTCAACCTCAATAGGCAGTACATCATCTGCGCCATAGACTAAAACAAAGGGCGTAGCCCCTGTTGGCATTTTGATACTGGTGTGATAGGCCCATAAAGAAGGATTTATCTAGAGGTGCCAATCCCATCTAGATTTGTGTACTGTACCGTGCAGGATCTTGAGAATTGTTTTGTTAGAAGCTTCAGCTTGCCCATTACCCTAGGGGTAATAAATAGAAGACCAATGTTGGATGATCTTGAACTTAGCACATAAATTTGTCAGATATTTATTCTTGAATTGTCCCCCATTGTTAGTGATAATAGAGGAAGGTACACCATATCTACAAATAATGTAGTTTAAGATAAATAGAGATACGAATTTTCCATCAGCTACATTGAGAGGCACTGCCTCAACCCATTTAGTAAAATAATCCATAGCAGTGATGATGTACTTGTGTCCTCTTGAGGAAGATGGATATATCTGACCTACTAAGTTGAAAGCCCACTGTTGAAATGGCCAAAAGGTGATAAAAGGAAGGAGTTCCTTACCTGGAGCATGAATCAAGTTTCCATAGAATTGACATTGCTTACAAGATTTGGCAAACTGCATAGCTCCCTTCTCCATATCGGGCCAATAATAACCATCTCTAATAAGCTTACGAGCTAGTGTCAGGACATTTGAGTGAGAACCACAAATGCCTTCATGTACCTCTTCTAACATGTGTTTAGACTCATTAGGTTCTAGACACCTAAGGAGGGTACCGTCTAGACCCCGTCTATACAAGTTGTTTGCTACAATGACATACCGTGAAGCACTACAGATTAGATGACATTTTTCATTTCTAGTATATGTGTCAGGAATAGTTTGGTCATGGAGATAGGAGTATATGTGGTGGTAACAAGATGAATCATGTCCAATTAATGAACAGACCATCTGGGAGTCAGGAGAGTCATAGGCAGGGTAGCATAATGTATCCACTAGGAACTCATGTCTGAAATCATTCTCTGGCATTTGTAACATAGAGGCCAAAGTATCCATAGCATCAGCTACTTTATTATCCACCTGGGGAACTTGCTAAAAAGTGACATGTGCAAAATAATTCTTAAGGCTGTCAACCATCCTTTTATAGGGTACCAACTTTTCTTCTTTGGTTTGATAAGTATTGTTGACCTGATTGATAACTAGTTGTGAGTCTCCAAAGACTTTTAGTTCATCCACTTGCCATTCAATAGAAATCTTGAGTCCATTGATTAGAGCTTCACACTCGGCAGTGTTATTGGTACAAGGGAACATCATTTTATATGCCTTTGGTAAGGAGTATCGCTACGGTGTGATAAACAAAATTCTAGCTCCTGACCCCTGTTGGGTGAACGAACCATCAAAGAACATTGTCCATGTTTGATGCGTGAGAAGCATAATGGACTCATCTGGGAATTCCATCTTTAATGGTTGGTGATTTGTAAGAGGTGCTTCAGCCAATTGATCTGCAATCACCTATCCTTTAATATCTTTTCTCTCAACATATACAATATCGAACTCACTAAGGAGCATGACCCATTTAGCTAGTCTACCTGTGAGGGTAGCTTTACTGAGTAAGTATTTCAATGGATCAATATTTGAAATAAACCTCATAGTGTGAGCCAACATGTAGTGTCATAGCTTCTGGGAAGCAAACACCACTGCTAAACAAGCCTTCTCAATTGTTGAATAATTCATTTTGTAAGAGACCAATGTTCTGCTGATGTAGTAAATGGCTCTTTCTTTATGATTTGGATCTTCTTGGGCCAAGAGAGCACCCAAGGATGTTTTTGTTGCTGAGATATATAGGATAAAAGGCTTCCCCTGAATGGGAGGCATCAGTATGGGTGGATTAGCTAGATACAGTTTAATTTGTTGAAACCCTTGTTCGCACTCTTTGTTCTAGTCATAAGTCACACCTTTATGCAGGGTTTTGGTGAAAGGTTGTGACTTGTCAGCTAATTGTGAGATAAACCACCTGATAGATTGTAGTTGACCTTGAAGACCCCTGATTTGTATAATATTACAGGGTGGTGGCATTTCCATTATAGCTTGCACCTTTTCTGGATCCACCTCAATTCCTTTTGCCGAAATAATGTAGCCAAGTAATTTTCCAGAAGTAACCCCAAATGCACATTTCTTAGGGTTTAGGCGCAACCAAAATTTCTCCATATGATCTAGTATAGGACCTAGATCAGTGAGGTGTGTTTTTCTATCCATACTCTTCGCAAGCGTATCATCCACGTAGTCCTCCATTGTCCTATGCATCATGTCATAAAATATTGTAGTAAAAACTCTTTGATAAGTAGCCCCAGCATTCTTTAAACCAAAGGGCATAACATTCCAACAAAATGTACCCCATGCACAAGTAAAATCCATTTTCTCTTGGTATTCTGGCACAATTTTGATCTGATTATAGCTAGAAAAGCCATCCATTAAGGAATACATCTCATATCCCGTTGTCATGTCCACGATCATGTCAATATTGGGGAGTGGAAAATCATCTTTCAGGCATGCCAAATTTAAATCTCTAAAGTTCGTACAGACCCTAATAGATTTTTCATGTTTGGTTACTGGGACTATATTAGAAATCCACTTTGCATAATCAATCGCTCGAATGAACCCAACTTTCAGAAGTTTTTCCAATTCTTCCTTGATCAATAAAGCTATATGCAGATGCATCTTTCTATGTTTTTGTTTGATAGGTTTCACACCTGGTGATATTGATAAGTGATGCATAATGAGATCAGGATCCACACCCAGCATGTCAAAATATGTCCATGCAAAATTTATCTTTTTCTCTTGAAAAAACTCTGTAAATTCCTTAAGTTCCTCTGAAGAAAATGACTTGGCCACATGAATGATATGTGGATGTTCTTCTGTTCCTAGATTTATTGGCAGAGTAGGTTCAATTAACACTGATGAGCATTCCTGAAAGTGACTCAAAAGCACATCAAGTACCTCACCCTTAGGCCCCTCAAAGAGGTTTTCACCTTCGGGTATATCTTTTCTTTTTTCTTTTTTTGGTTCTGATACTGCCACAATGTGGTTTTCACCATCAGAGTGCTTATTCTTTCTTCTTTTAATTTTCTGACTAAGGTACTTGATGTCAGCCTCAGTCATGTTGACACTTTCTTCACTAGTGGAGGACATTACAGACTTAATAGCATGAAGGTAGCAAACTAAAGTGTAATCATTCTCGAATGTAAGGACTTCACTGGATGAAGAAGAGGAATTCCAGTCTATTAATTTAGGGTGTTGGAGGGAAAGAAATATGATAGGCTCAAGTGCATCCACAATATAGTCATCATCGAAAGCATTAACTAGCAAGAGGGGATCTAGACCGATCTCATCCAAAGGTGTGTTTGAATCCTTTTGATCTCTAATGACTGAAGTAGAAGACATATCAACACATATAGACTTAGACTCATTAGACTTTTCACTAGACTCCTCACTCACATCGAGAGGTCTTTCACAAGATCCTGCTGACAAACTATCAAACTCATACTCATGAGAGTCTATATCTGAACTCTGACTTGGGTGCTTGCACCATGAAGGTTTTTGAGTTCTTGTAATATGAGTCTGTTCTTGTGTCCATCATTCTTGAATGCCTGGTGGTATGTACCTTTCTCCTTTGAAGTTGGGGTCTTGTAAGTCTTTCCATTGCTCATAACTGAGTGTCTCACATTGAGTAGTTTGATAAGAATCACTGTCTATTTCTGTAGTATAGGTACGTGGCACAAATTCATCTAGCTTAACAAAGAATGTTGCCAGGTCTGGAGGGATGGGATAAGGAAAACAATCCTCATTTGAGCTATCTTGTATAGTGTCAGCTGTAGTTGTACTTTCAGGTTCTGGTGTAGGCTCTACTTTTGGCACAAATTTATTGATTCCTAGATGAAACAGAACCTTTTTGAAACCTAACCTAGTGGTATCTTTTGTCTTTTGACCTATAGCTTGAATAGGTTCCACTAACCCATTGCCATTCACACCTAGAGGGCCACTTCCTTTTTACCCAAAACATTTCATAATCTTGAGACCCTCGCTGTTAGGATTTAATTCACGAGTCGGGGTAGTTTGTTCAGCTGTGTTCTTTCCTTTACAAAGCTAGGCTTTGATAGCTCTATCCTTGTCTTCATCTTCCAATGGTGTATTAGCCTTTACAAATGTACCCTCATAAACCACCTTAGGGGTAATGGAAGATTTATGGTGTTCAGAAGGTCTCCCATAAGACCTAGAAGACAGGGGAAGAGCTACTAATGACAACATGGGCTCTATTTGATATCCCCCCATGCCCGTATCTTTGATTTTCAGTGTCTGTTCCATATCTTTGAGCTGGGCATCATAGAGTTCTGTATATTCTCTATTAGTCAGAATAAGACTGTTGGCTGAGTGAGTGAGATAATTACAAGAAGATCCCATGCTAGCGGGTGACTAATTGAGTGATCATCTTCTTCAGAGAAGGATAAGTAATGCGGCAAGGTCAAATGACCCACCATGGATTGAAACTGATCCAAGTTGATATCTTTGGGGACATTAGCTTCGGTGAGAGCTTTGTCCAGAATCTACCTATGAGCAGGTGAGATTTTTAATAGCTCAAAAATAGTTATCTGAGCATTGGTCTTTTGAAGCTGGTCAAGGATGCTATAACCAGTAGCAGGAGGCATAGGGACCACCTTCGTGGTCTTGTTGGTGGAACCAACAACAGTCTTATTCACAGTTTGTTTTGGCACAGACGTAGTAGCATGAGGGTTAGGACCCTTGATAGTGATTCTAGCATTAGAATGAGTAACAATGTTCGCACAATCCTGGGATGTTTCAAATTGAGAGTCAGGGCCTCTTATGAAAAATGAGGTTCTGGGTTTAAAAACATTCCCACTTCCCTTACCGGTAAACATATTGCAATATTCCACCCCCATTGGTTCAATCATGTTGATCGCATTATCGTAAGTGGCATTGGCATAATTAACTTTGGCATTATTATTCTGAGTGTTGGAGGATTCACCTTTCTCATGATGAGGGAAGGGGTCTTTGAATGCTTGATGATCCAAATTCTGGTTATGATTCCCCACAATGATGACCTGGTCATCAATAAAGTCTTGAACTTTATGTTTTAATTGGTAACAAATAGCAGTCTTATGACCTTTATTCTAATGGTAATCACAGTAGTCATTCTCTTTCCACCAATGGGGTCTTGGTTGCGGATCATATAAACGTTTCTCCAAAGGAGTAAGAATTTGATTTTGCACCAAAGTTTTGAAAACCACATCAATTGATTCTCCTAGAGGGGTAAATTCATGCTTGGTTTGTCGTACCTAAGGTTTGTTGCCAGCAAATTTAGAGGGCTATTGAGTGTTGGTCACAACCTTTGTGATAGCTTTGGTCACTTGTATACCCATGGTGATATTAAAGACTGGTTTCAAAGAAGTTGAATTCACGTTATCAACCACCCCATCATTCACAACATCTCTATTTTTGTTGGGGAATTTACCTTTGTCTTTGTTGGAGGATGATGAATTTTGCTTGTTATCCTTATATAAAGTCAATTCGCCTTTTTTAACCATGAAGGCTTCTATTCTCACAACCTATTTTATCATACTATCAAAGTTAAGGGGACCTTGAAGTTGGACTTGATACCCGAAGTCAGGGGTGAGATTATCCAAGAATATATCGAGTTTTTCAGACTCGGGTATTTTGCAAGGGTACTTTGTGCAAAGTTGTCTCCATATTTGGAAAAATAGCAATAATGGTTCCCCTTGCTTCTATTTAAGGCTGTAGAGATCCCTTATGTTAACAGGATGTTGAACATTATGAGAATAGTGTTGCATAAAAAGATTAGCAATTTCGTCAAAAGTTTTGATGCCAGTGGGCAATCATGAGAACCATTCCATAACGGGCCCACCTAAACTTCATGGAAAAAGAAACATCAAATGAATTTGATCATGTATAAACTCCATTGACAAGGTACCAAATTATTTTAAATGATCCTGGGGATCAGAGGTACCTAGATACTTGTCATATTTTGGGAGCTCTACACCTTTGGGAAAAGGTTGCATAACAATATTCTTATCAAACAAAAAAGGACATATAATTTCCATTGTGAACTATTGTCTAGGTTTGTCCTTATCTTTCATAAGTTGGCTAAGTTGTCCTTGCATGTCATGAATTATCTTATGCAACTTAGAAGCTTCAGTTTCCTCTTCTTTAGTGACAAGTGTATCCACTTGGAAGTTCGCGGGTAATTTGACTCCTTGATTTTCTAAATCTAGGAAATATTTTTCTTTATCTTCCACAAGGAGTATCTCCATCATTTTAATAAGAGATTTATTAGACTTTGCTGCGTCTATATCATTTTGAGTGAAAGGGTCATCGTCATTGCCAATAATTTCATAAATACTTTGAGTTTGGTCTTGACCCTGGTGTTTCTCTTGACCTTGTTCATGTTGAGATTGGTCTTGACCTTGTGTGTAATCGAAAGGAGACGTCATATCATTAATGTGAGATTTTTTCATATGCACTCCTTTAGTATGAGAGTGAGAACTCATAGCCAATGTGCTCTTTGGCGAATCAAAAGGATTGAACTATGAAAAAGGGTCACTAAGGCAGTGAGGGTCATTAATAGGATCGACCCAAATAGAGGCTTCTTTGAGATAAATGGATGATTTTGATCTTGAAACAACGGATTAGAACAAAATTGAAGCACTGGCTTCAGATTCAAAATTGGGTTCGCACTGAATGGGGAAGAGGAACGTGATGATCCCTCTTGATTATCCACTTGGATAATAGGTTCAAAATGAGCTTTGCCTTGATTGTGAGGTTTAATTTTAACTACTTCAGAACTGCGTATAGGAAAGATATTACCACTCCTAGTTGTGACAGGCATAGACAAAGCTGATACGAGAGGAAACTTAAGATCAGACTTAGAACTCTGTCTCTAAAGGTATAAAAAAAGACAAGGTAATAGGATAGAAAAACCAAGGTATGAGATGCACCCAACATGAATCATCAGAGGTATGGATAGAACAACCAAGATATGACTATCATGTCGCAAGGTACAAAACATAAGAAACAAGATGGAGACAAAGAGACAAGACAAGTTCAAGTATGAATCAGTCAGTTTACAACTCGGAACAACTAGTTTCAGTCTGTAGACAATGAAGGAACAAGCGATCAAATCCAGACAAGAGGTAGATAAAGAAGATACACAAACTTAGTTTTAAGGTAAAGACCAAGTTTCAAGACACAGTGAGAACTATTCTCTAACAAGATATCCAGGCTTAGGACAGTTTTAAGATGATATAAATCAACAATCTCTGTTTCAAGGTGACAAGCATTCGTTTAAAAACACAAAGTTTCAATCAGGTAGTGATGCAAATAGTAGTCAAAAACAATTCCACTAAGGACAAAGAAACTTGGTAGAAACATGGGAGTCTTTGTTTGAATGATAGAATGGACAGTTTAAGACTTAAGAACAAACACTCAATTATCCCTACAAAGAAAATTGGTTGAGAAGACAAAATCTGTGCCCTGCTATCTTATGTGTATGTGTTCACCTCACACAACAGTGTCACCCTTGAAAGAGCACCCATGTTTTTGGTGTTTCCAAGGACTAAGTATATATGTTCAAAGGTAACCCTTAAATAGGGGCCAGTGTCATATACCACTTCAAACATCCAAGTGCATACCTATGTTGAGAATATAGGGGAGAGATTCTTCCCTCTCCCTGTGCATAGATTATGCCTCCTTTCGGAGGTGAACCGGGTAGGCATCTAACTAAGAGAGTGTTTAATAGGCTTTCATTCACAATAACCTCTGGTACCTCTGATACAGAGCTAGGGCCTCACAGCCACACCAACACTTGTAAGTCACACACCCTTGCAAGCAAGGCTAGGAGCAATGCCACTCAGTATGACAAACAAGGCTTTCTCTTGATGATAGTTGAAATCAATGAGAAAGAAGTTACTATGGCTTTGGAGTCTTTGGACTACAACAAAGAAGACTTTATTAGAGTGAGGTGGAATCACCGGTGAAAGGTGTGTACTCACTTGGGTCATTCTCGGAGGTTCAACTTCTGGTAGGCCCTCTAAAGGTGACTCAACTTGGTTTGGATTCAAGTGTTTGATTTTTTGATTCTCTCAATGAGAGAAGAGCATACTTCTCTACCTTTTCACCTCACCCAAACACATCAAGCATGTTCATCACCAAGATAGTTTCACTCCACCAAATCCAAAAGTCCTTGGGTTTCTGATTCTCTCAAAGAGAGAAGAGCATAATCCCCTAACAAGTAGAAGTTCTAAAGATTCACTTATCTTGCTTTGCTTCCCAAAGTATCTGTCATGCTAGCAACATCTAGGTCTTAGATTCATCCATGGGCATCACTTCCATGTAATGAAGAGCCTATTACCCTACTTTTCTATCAGGATCCTTACAAAATTTTAACAAAGCCCTATTTAGACTATGTGAATGAAAAATAGTAAACAAACATGACATTTTAATAATGTCTTTGGCTATCGTCCTGCAAGTAAACTATTAGAATGTTTTAATCTTTGACAAGTGAACCTACGAACCACTTTTATGCTGTAGCAGAAAATTAGAAACAAAAAAATCAGAGCAGAAAATAGAGGTCAGAACAAATAAAAAATTCTGAATTTTAAATGCTTGTCTGTAAAAGTTCACGCGAGAAAGTACTTTGACACACATGAGCAAGTGCTTTGATGTGAGTGAGAAATCTGTTTCTCAGGAGAAAATATTTGCATGACTCGACACAAAACTTCACGCGGCTCGAAGTAAAACTTCGCGCGAGAATCCATACTAGTGCAGTACAGACGTACGATAGAGTTTGAAAAACACAGTCAACAGATTTGAAAATGAGGCCAAAATCTGATTTTTTCTGCCCCACGGTAGGTGCCAAAATGTTGTATGCTAAATATGGACCTCTGAATTCAACACAAACACAACATAGTCCTTACACAATCGCTCAATTCACAAAGACAAACATGAATTGTTTGTTCTGCAAATTTGATTGAAGCGACCTATAGCCTCCTAATTAGATGTGGATGTTGAGTTTTACCCTCAGAATGAGAGCCAACAACCTGACCATTGCTAACATGGAGGATTTTAAGAATGAAAGAAGAGAATAATTTCCATTATTCTATGAGAAATCTGCAACTAGTTTATGAAAAGAGATGCAATTAAACTAAGAAATTGAACTGCACTAATCTAAGAATGAATTGCAACTTCTCTATGGAAGTAAAATGTAATTAAACTAGAAAAAAAAGAAAATAATCTTAGTCTAGAGATGAAAATCTTGTAATCTATGAAAGGAATTTGCTCTTAAACTAGAATTGAATTGCTTGTAATCTATGAAAGCTTGAAAACATCAAATTGAAATATTAGATATAGAAATGAATCTTAAATGAAAGCATATATCTTTAATTCCAATTCAAACCTTAGCCTAATTATGCAAATTTAAACTTGAAACATGAAAGAAATCAAATGCAAATTGCCTATAATATTGATGCTCTCGAAAAAAATCCTTTCTAATGAAGAAAAGAAGTCCAATTTATAGAAAATCATGGAAAGAGAGTGAAGAGTTTCTTGAAAAGAAATAGTTGTCTCTTCATTCTCTTTTGAGACAAATATGCAAAGATTATTTAAATAAAAGGGTGAATTATTGCCACATAAGTGTCCTTTCACATGG
>MU225789.1:4179791-4203683 GCA_018584345.1 Thuja plicata
AATTAATTGGATATTCTCTCAAAAATCTTTCTTCTATTCAGAAATGGAAACTTTGAATTTATTGTGCTTTAAAGAGAAATTAAACAATTAAATTCAAATAAAACAATATTAAATCAAAGAGATAAAACAGTTAAAACAGGAAGAAAACAATTTATTGAATTCTTTTCAATAAAGATTTCTGTTTTTAACTGGCTTTTCTAGTTGTTTTATTTCAAAACAGGAAAGTTTCTATTCTGATCCTCTCAGAGTCTATAAAAGAACTCTCTTTCTTCATTCAAACCCCCTGAAAAATTTACTCAAAATTTGCATTGTTAGAATATTGAATTGTTGTCTCATTTTCTTGCTAATATCATATAGAATAAATGCATATTGCAAAATAGATAGCTTTCAATTTCTAGATTAATGGCATTTAGTATTCATGTTTAGATGATCTCTCATGTTTCAATTTCTTAGCATAATCTTTCATTACATTGCATTTATCATGTCAAATCCTTCGTTCTTAGATTGGTCCATGGTTGTGAGACTCTCGTCCTGAGAGCAATTTCAAAAACCCCATCTAGATAGAAGGCAACAGGTCGAATCACGCAGGCAGGCAGGATGAATAACTCATATTCAGTCTTGTTTGTACCTGTTGAAGAAGGACTATGTTGAAGTGTGTGGTTGATTAACAAGGCCAAAATTAACACATACAATAGACTCTTCTGAAAATCACACCCAAACAACACAAGCCAAATTCTCTAACTTTCTCTGATACCAATCTGATGTAGAATCCCAAGTCTAGTTGTTATCGAGAGTCATCTTGACTCTGCTTCAAGGTCTCTGAATGGACCTTATAGGGTATTATCAAACCCTAACTTGAGGAAGTCACTAAGATCTTCAACTCAAGTGCTCTAGACTTGGTTCTCATCGTAAAGCTACTATTTCATGTTGTGGAATGTAATAGGATAGATCCATGCTCCTAGCTAAACTGACTGGTTCAACTTGAATAACGTAACAATACACATTACACATGGAAACCATCAAAAAAATGCTCAAGATAATTGTGCAAATGCTCTATGTATTCACAAACTCTAATCTATTACAAGATAAAATACATTCCTCTTGTTTTCCTTACTTCTACTCTATTACAAAAGATTTCAACTATATATCTATCTCTCAGAAATATCTCGTGCCCTTTAACAACTTCAACCACCTTGCACAAAAGGCATGGTCGAGCCATAAATGAACCTCCCATCACTGGAATAGGTGTCCCTATCCATCAAAGAAAAAAATGACACATTGAGAGTCATTGTAGTTGACCCAGCTGGTCACAAACATCACATCCCATGTTTCTTGTGTTGTTAACCGACATAACTGAGTAATATACCGCCATTACCGAGCACCAGTCTTGACCATCAAAGTTAACCTTTGTCTTCAATACCCGAGTGCCAGTCAACAACCTGAAATTTGCTAGCAACCCTGAGAAACATCACCAAGTAACAACCCTAAGCAATAAGTGTAACCTGAGATACATTACCGAGCGATATTCCTGAGCATTCTACACAGCATACCCGAGAAACCTAGTGTAAACGGAGCAAGAATCCTAAGTAGCATTACCGAGCAAAAGAGTTGCCCGAGCACCAGTATAACTTAGTGACAATTCATCAATTTTGGTTTCTAGAGCCTTTTTGGATTTTTAGAGGTTTACAAACTACCTCAACACACACTTTAAACTAGAAAAAAAATACTAAGCAACTATGGTGTTTGTTCACCGATTGACCTTGGTCAATACAAGAATGGTGGAACAAAACACCTTTCAAACCAAAAATGCTTTCTATCCTAGAAATTTTTCTAACCTTAGGTGATCCTACACCACCAAGTTGACCGGAGATGAGAGATATGTGATTGGCCAGTGTGGAAACTCATTTTTGCTTGATATACCCCAGTTCTATGTGAACAAAGGATTATCTACAATATTAGCAAAGAGATGACACTCTGATCATAATACCTTTCATTTACTGATGAGTGAGATGGCTATCACTCCCAAGGATGTAAATCAGATTCTACAGATTCCATTCATGGGGGAGATTTTTTATTATGATTAGGTATTTGATGGCGATGCATGTCGATGAATGTTTCAGGATGACACTATTGGTAATGAGACCATTCAATGAATTACTATTTGAGAGAGATATTCCCTACTCCCTTTAGTTTTAGCAACCTTCATTGGTGGATTCATGATTCCAAATAGGAGAGATCATGGGTTTTTTATTGGTTGAGGATAAATTGTAGAGTATATGTTGGATCATCCTCAAAGATTTGCATGGGGTTCTTGTATCTTAGCCCACCTGTATCATGATCTTCACCATGTGGTTTACCAAGGGGTGAAAAACTCTCTACAAGAGTTTTGATTCTTCAGATTTGGGCTTGTGAGCATCTCTCAGTTACTAGATTGATTGTAGATAGAGATTGTCTAGTGGGGTGACCTTACATATATGCATACCATGGATTGATTGTCTAACCTTGGATAAGAAAGCTAGAGTACTAGTGGAGACAGATTGATGATATTGACACAGTGTGTTGGTGGCCATACATCAGATGTGGGATATGGACAAAGGATTGAGATGATATTCCCTATGTCATTGCTCAGTCAAAATTTTAAAACTATATTGTGTAACTCCCCCTATACACACACTTACATCTCCCTTATCCATACATTTTATATTATTCCCCTTTTTTGAAAAATATGTCAAAACCAAAATTGCTTAATGCTTGGTAGAATAAACTCATAGCTTATAAAAAAATCTGAGCATAATTCTTCAGTACACTAGCTAGGGATGACTCCCATGCATCTTTTAGTGTTTAAAGTATAACAATTTGAGAAGTAACATTAGCTATCATTCCAATGATGGTGTCTAGTGAACTACCATGGGGGGTGTTGACCAAATCATTGGCCTTCTTCAAATGCCTTTACATTGATTCAATGTGAGGAATCAATAGTGCTTGAAACTCTAGAAGTTCCATCCTTCTCTTATGATCTTCTTGTCTTAGTTCTTTCTGCATCCCCATCAAGTTTTTCAACCTCGAGTAATCGAATTGTAAAGAACCAGGTTCGGTAGTAACATTTTTCAGCTGCTTGGTCATCTCAGTCTCAATAGACTCATTTTTCTTCTTGATATCCTTGATAAAGTGTGAAATAGAACATAGTTTCTGAAATATTGAAAGGATATGAGACAATTTTGTCTCAATATTGGTAGAGGCCTCAAAAAGTGATACCTTATCTATTGCAATGCTATCTAGGATTCATTCAAACATTTGCAGTTCCATCTTCCTCCAATGAACTTTCATCATGTAGTCGGTAGTGTCTTGATTTGGATTTAGGAATTGTTCAACTAGTCCTTCTACTTGACTAATGATATCTTCTATTTCATGAATAGTGGCATATGGGACAATGTCTTGTAAGACATCCTTAACACTTTCCAATACATTGATCTTCTTCCTCTTTTGAAGTAATTTCTTTTGCATTACCTTAAGTGTGACTATTTTTGCATACTTGGTGATTTCATCAGGGCTCATAGTAGATAAGTCAACATTTGGTTAAATAATTGGTTGAGTCATATCTACATGTTTCCTCTTTTTTATTTCTTCTTCTTTGCTAACATACTTTCACTAGTTGAAGTCTTTGGTGAACGTGATGCCTTTAGTTCATCAAATGTTGCCTTGGTGGGAATAGTTTCATCTTTTTTCTCCTCTTGTTGTTTTTTGACTTCCTTCAGTTCATTTTTGTCAAGATCTTGTTGCTATGTAATAGACTCGGTTGGGGGAACCAATTTGGTGTTCTATGTTGTTGGTTTCTGGGTAGTCATATCCTTCTGTGTGTGTTTCACTTCCTCAAGTTCATTTTCCTTCTCTGCTTCTTGTTTCTTCTCTTTCTTTGTTTCCTTTTCCTTCTCTTTCTCTATTTCCCTTTCCTTCTATTGACAAGACTTTGTGACGGCCTTGCAAGTAGGGAGAGAGTTGTCACCAAATACCGGAATATCAACCAACTTCACCAGAAGAGGTTTACCACAGAGTAGGCTCTCATGACCTCCAAGCACTTGGTAGTTAGGTCATGATGGTTTGGGGTTAATTTAGTTGAATAGGTGACTATTTGTTTTGGGGGGATAGCTATTTTTGACTTGTCGACCTCTGGAACTTTAATAATAATGGGTTTCCTACAAGGATTGTCTATATCCAACAAAGAAAGTATCAAAAGATAGGATAGGGTTAGTATAAATATCTAAATAGAATTATGATATACATCTCCTTAACATCAACAAAGTCCCAAATGAAACTAATTAACAGATACCAAGTATACATATAACCTCCAATCACATATACATCAGTAGCAAGGTAATATATTTCATCAAATCATTACATAACTAGAAGAAAGGACATAAGGAAGCATACAGTCATGAAAATCATTCGTTAAATCCAGGATCATAAAAAATATAGAGCATGGTGCTGAATGGTGTCCCTCATTCTTTCATTAAATTCAAATCCAACATCATTGGCAGTTACACTAGCAGTTCTAGGGGAGCATTAATCTACTTTGAACTCTAAAGCAAGATAGCTAAAACAAGAAACTTGTATTACTTGTGGAAAACTAAATCATCAATTCTCTAACCCTTGGAATGGCATCAAACTTCTTATTTATAGACATCTTAACTACCTACGAGACTTATCCTACGTGAGCTATTTACATTATATTACAATATTTACAGCCGATACTACCTGCACTATCATAATCACCATAATATAATACAATAATTTGAGAAGAAAAGAGAGGAAAGAAAGAAAGAAGCTTCAGGAAAGTTGTCATCAAAAAGAGTGTCTTTATACTTGTAGATGTGATGGTGCTCTCTGGGAGACTTGGACCATATGCCCTATTAATGCATCTCTGATCCTTGGTCATTGAGCGGTCCTTCTTACTCCATTTATTAAAAGTTGAAATGACATCTTGGGACACATGAGATGTCTACAGTGAACTTTTGGACTAACAGTGACCCCTCAAACCATGAAGGATGACCTTGGATCTGATAATAAGCCATAGATAGTGATTGGTCAGCTTGAGAGAGATGTCAACACTTATCACCATAAATAATACAAAACTTGGGATCTGAGAGCTTATGCTCAAAGAATAAAGAATCACTCTGCAACTTGTCCTTGGTGAGGGAATCCCCAAAGTCTGGGAAATCTTATTGGCCTTTGAAATTTTCATGTGCTTCCAGTTCCTGGAGTATGCCTTCTTCTTTCACATCCTTCAAGAAATCTCGACGATCAACAAAAATTTTGAAGTGATTGTCGGTGTCCTCAACCTTCTCCTTTAACTTCATAGCCACCTTGGTAGTGTCATGGGATTTGAGCATCATCTGGGAGAGTTCCACCATTAAGACACTACTAAAATCTCCATCAGGCCAGAATTGAGCCTTGACTGCTTCATCAAAATTTCTAAGTATAGAATCAATGGGAGTATAAGTCCCAGGGCTGAGAGGGTCAGCCGATGTGATCTCCTTGATAAAATAATTATATTGGTCCAATGGGGCCCCGACTGCCTAGAGTTGTTCCTCCAGTACCCTTACCAGTTTCTTGTTGGTTCTAACTTTGAATGCAAGTCTAGAGTACTGGGTCCTGAGGAACCCATACAACTCATCCCCTAAGATGCCTTTCATCGTCACCTTGTCCTCTTCGAGATTCAGAATCTCTACTAAGGCATCTTTCCTTTCCTCATATTTCTCAATCTCTCCTTACCACTGAGGAATAGTGGCTTCCAATTGTTTCACTGAGTCATGTGCCTGAAAGAAGTCTAGGAGAGACTCAAATAGAGAAATTCTTATTTCCCCAATCTTCTAGGCCATCCATTCCTCCACCGCCAACACCTTCTTTTTCATTGTTCTCAACATGTCAACATCACCCTAAGGGAGCGGTGTCCTGGAAATGGAAGGTTCAGGTGTTTCAGAGGTGAGGGGCACACTAACTCTATTAGGAGTCCAGAGAAATTTGCATTGGTAAATTTAAACTCCTTCACCCTTTGGGACTATTTTTTATACCGAGCATGGATAGCTTGGCTTGCTTCATTCAATAGGTCTGATTCCCCTTGTTGATTTATTTTTCTTAGAGGTACCTCTGTGATCACATACTCTTATACAACAATCTCTAAGTCTTCCTTTCCTACTGGAGGGGTAGAAATTATCACCACTACATTTCCACCTAGGGCCCTTTGGGTGCTGTGAAGGGTGTAAGCCTTATTAGGCTTCTAAGAAATTTGTCCTTCGGCCCACATTTCAGCCAGTGATAGTGGGGCGATGATGGTTGTCAGGGATTTTATTTTCTAGAACTCCACTAACCACTATGGCAGGGCAACTAGCCTTCCCATTATCATCCTTGATCTTGAGGTATCCTTGGGGTCCAATTTAGATTCTCCCCCTAATGTGTTTCCTTCTGTGTTGATGGGTTCTTCACCTTCATTTCCCTTCTCATTTTCTGCACCATCTCCCAGGATATCATTCATTGGCGGGCTAGGTGGTCAGTGTGGTAGAGGCAATTCATTTAGATCTACCTATTCTAATATAGATGCAACCTTGTCGACCCCTGCATCAAGTGGTGTTAGTGAACTTTTATCACCAACTGGGCTCAGAAGCACTTCATTAGAGGGTACAGTTGTTCCTGAAGGTTCGGTTTCCTCTTTTGCCAACAATTGCTTCCTGGTCGGATTACTTTCATGTTCTTCTCATATCCCTCTTTCTTCTTTGAACTCTTCTAGTTGGGATACATCTCCTCCTTGGACTGCAACCTCTTTGGCCCTTGTTGATTCTTGTGTGGGAACCTCAGCCTCTAGTTCCACCATTTCTTTCAATGTGTTATCAACCATATCTTGTAGTTCCCTAAGATTTCACATCAGGAAGAAATCATCAACGTTGATCTGCGCTATCTCTAGGGGACTCTCTGGATGATCTTATTTTTTAGAGGAGGAGGAGGAGAGAAATTCAACATTAGGTATGTTCCTGGGCTTAGGATCTAGGTTTTCTCCTTGTGGGGGTCGCTATGCCTTCTATTTCTTTCTTCTTTTGAGAAGCAACCCAGGGTCTGTGGCTATCATAGTTTCTTCGGTCTCCACTTTTCATGACACACTCAGTAAAATGGGCAAAGAGGGGGAATATCTTGGTGGGGGACAAGAGCCTACCAGGGTATCTCTGAGACTAAAAGTCACTCCAGATTTGGCTACATCCAATAATTTATGGGAGTGTTCAAATTTCTCACCCAACTACTCCATTAGGGGGGCCAAAATGGGGTCCAAGACCTGAGGAGGGGTGACAAATTTTTTCTTTCCTTGGGCTTTGGATTTCTCCACTGGCCAGAAGCTTGAGGCTTCCAAAAATTCATTTTCTAGCTAGACACTCTTCTAGAAAACCTTCACGAAATATGCGTGGTTGCGTTGAATCACTGTTCTCAAAATGGCTTCAATGCTCAAAAATTCCAGCTTGTCCCAATCTACCAGAGGGAGGTCCATCTTGTCTATACCTATTTCTTCATACTCGGGGTCCTCAAGTGACCCAGTGTTTGGAAAAGTATGTGGGAACATCTAGAGATTTAGATGTTCCATCATTCCCTTTGGCATCCTAGAGTACTATCACTTCTGGACGTCAAAATCATCTTGTAAATTAGCCCAAAAATCCTCCAAGTGTCACACATGGGGGTTGATTCCTAGGGGCATCAGCCTTGCTAGTCACCCAAGAGGATCATAATCTTTGCATCTAAATGAATAATTAGCTAAGTTCAAGCAACTTAGCTCCTTTTCTGCTTCCTAGGCCTCAACAAGGGAGTAGGTGTAGTTCCTGCACATGAATGGAAAATAAACGGAGGTGACTTTATTGGCAACAGTAAAAGCATGCACCTCTATAATCTTTTTGTAAAATTCCAACAGAATAATCCTAACCCCACAATGTTTGGGCAATAAAAAAGGTTTCCCAGAATATCTAGATAACCGAATAGAGGTGTGCTAGGAGAGCTAAATTTAGTAATGTCCCCACGCACCCACTAAAATCATGGCCTGTGGAGACATTCTGAATCCCCGATCACTAGTGATATCCTTAATCCCATGGAAGATGAAGGCATTGTTAACTCTACAAAAATGGGGGAAACTCTGATCCCACTAAATCTGGGGAAATAGTCCCATGGGGTTGCTTGAGAAGCTCCATCCTCGAGAACACCAACTATAATTAAACCCTAGATTCCAAGATTCTATCAGGCAAGTGGCTAGAGGATGTAGGAGGTCATATAGAATTTTTTTTCCAGCTTGACCCTTCCTCATCTGGATGTCTTCATACTTGATGATGATGTTAGACCAGTCAAAGCGTGCCTTGTTGGTAGTCATACCATACAAAAAGTAGTATATCCAAAGGGAGAATTCCCAAGCATGGGGTTCCCAAAAAATATTGCATAAAAATATAATTTTGGCTTGGATGGGCTCTTTTAAGTCCAAGCGAGGGATATCCATCTGCATTTTTTTGAAATCCTAGCGTCAAAATTTTAGCCACTCATTGTTGAGGTGGTGCCAGATTGGTTTAGCTACTTGCTCAAACTGGTTGAGTGAAGTAGCCCTACTGAGAATAGTGGCATCTGAGAAGTGTAGGATGTTTCACCCTATGGTGGTGGCATCACAGCCCAAAGAGACAATGGGCACTGGGTAACCAAGGGGGTTTGGAAAAACTAGCATAGTAGACAAATTGCCTGGGTTGTAACATCTGGCCAAGAGAAAAAATATCTCTAGCGCTTGCACCGAGCACAAAAAACTAGCTGCTGGAATGATACTAGTTGTCGCTAAGTTGACTGAGATAGAGTCATTGGCCCATCATAGTTGATGAATTTCTTGAATGAGGCCCTTTAATTCAGCCCAGGTACCGACATCTGTGTCGGTGGTCTCTTTAAAATAAGATTCAATTCAGGACCCTAGAATCATCTTGCCTTTATTATATTTCTGGGTTAACGAGAGCTTGGCCAATACCCATTCCACTTTCTTCTCCTTACTCATGCCCGCAAGAGAATTTGGGAGTTCAGGGCTCTTGGGAGGTGAAGATTTTGAAGCCATTTCTTTCTTTCCTTATCCTTTACATGAAAATTGGACAACCATTAATATATAAACATTAAAAGGACTCTGAGTTTTGGAGGTCTCAGACATGATTTCACTTTTCTACCTAAAATGAAAAAACATTAAACATCTTAAAAAGGAATCATGTGTCTGAAGATTGCATTTAATTTTAACACATGAAACTATCCTTGCACATAAAAGACCAGGAATGATGAATGAAAAGGTTGGATGGGGTGAGAAAAGTCTAGGCTTACCAAAACACTCGACATTAACTTGAAAAGACAATAACATCAGTTATAAGATAGGTGGCCTTTCTGTCGTACTCTAACATGTGCATGCCCACTCGGCTAAGTAATGACATTTAACATACAATTGTTCTGGCATGAGTGGTATGAATGCCACTTGGGACAAATCTTAAATTATCGTGTGTGGGAACTAATTTCCCCATTAAGATAGAAAGGATGGAGGAGAGAGAAATATTAACGATCTGCTAGTGAGATGGAATCTACAACTGATATACCCATCACCTCGATGCCCAAAGTTGTATCAACCAGAATGATGAACGTGCTTATTGGGAGACACTGTTCTCAGACCTCATAAAGAATTTGAAAGAAAGAAGGGTCCCTATGAACTACCTCCATAGGACCCAAACTGGGAAAAGCTCTCAAAGATGCAATGACTCCTTAGCGCAGGAAAACAGAACTTCACAGGCTCAAAAAATGTACAACCAAATGAGACTACCAATGACACACAAAATGCTAAGACATTTACAGAACCCAACTCTAACATAAAAGACATGAACAAGTATTTATAATGAGCTACCATGTCCCAAGGACCCATATCTATAGAGTTTACAGACTACAGAGCTGAACATAAACAATACTTTTAGAAGATCTACAACCCAGGGAACAAATGTCTCCCCTTCGATTCAAATGACTACAAAGAGAAAAGATATGCACCAGGTCTAGGGGTGATGACGTACCAAATGATAGATGTGACCTGAACACTAAGGGAAAACTAACACCCAAAAAACATAGAAAACCAAACCAAACTAAAGAAATGAAAATGAACAGACGAAAACAAAAAGGGAACATGAACAAAATGAGAGCCAACAAACCAAAAAATAAGCAACGCACATAGAGAAAAAAATGTAGCAAAAATAAAAGGAGCCCAAGATCCTACCTGAAACTTGAAATGTTGAAAGGGGGCACTGCACACAACCTCACTCTATCACCTAAATTCTCCACAAGAATTGTCAAACTCACCTTTGCACCTTCCAGCTCAAACTTCTTAGCTCAAAAAACAAATTGCTTCACTCTCAAGATAATTCACCAGAAGGTAATTAGTTTGTGGTAAGTGTAAAAGTAACAAGGTAAAAGGCCTTAAATAATGCCTAGGAGAGCACATTAGTTACCAAAATTACTTCGAGAAACAAGCTGGAAACTAGAGTCCGAACCTTAGAGCACATAGAAATCATTCATCTTCAAAAGAAAGATCAACAATTGTTTGGTCCCAAAGGTCCAAAACCATCGGCCTTGGCAATGATGTTCTAGGATCTGGATTCTAGAGAAAACAAAGGGTACAAAAGAAAGATA
Organism: Thuja plicata; assembly: GCA_018584345.1. Taxonomy (NCBI): domain Eukaryota; kingdom Viridiplantae; phylum Streptophyta; class Pinopsida; order Cupressales; family Cupressaceae; genus Thuja; species Thuja plicata. The sequence goes on from MU225789.1 coordinate 4,190,493, forward strand.
AAGACCAAGCAAGGGAGAGAGCCTAAAAAGGGAAGAAGAAAAATAAAGCAAAAGAAAAAAGAAGGGGGACTTGAGATTTTGCACAAAAAATGTAGGGACGGGTATGTAAGGCATAATAAATGGCGACTCGCAGGGACAAATTCCTCGTCCATTTGAGAATGCCCAAAACTATGGTTGAAACAATGAGGATCTTTACTATCATTGGGGATGCAACATCATGACATGAATAAGGGGACCTAAGAAAACTTATTATAATCCATATGCTGATAATTTCCAAATTTATGTGGCATAGGCCTGAAAAAGAGGGGGGCTAGATTGTAGTTGGAGAAAGATAGAGAAGTCGCACTAATATAGTAGAGATGATGCCTGATGGGATCCATTCCATTCTTGGGTTCTGTATCTTCCATCTCCTTGGCTCCCTTTTTTTTGAAGATGGGGGGAGGCGGTACTTCTTTTACCAGGGTCCTCAAGATTATCTTGTTACCGTTATGGTACTTCTTTCACCTTGTTGTCTTTTTGATTACTGAGTGAGGAGGAAAGATCTGGCCCATAATGCATTCTTAAATTAGTTTTTAGGCACCTCTTTCAAAGAGTGTGACTAATCTATCCCCTTACAACACTTTTTATTTTAATTTCAAGTTCTTGCCCTCTTCCAATCATTGGCCGACCTTTGTTCTTCTGAGGGGAAAATATCAATACATGGACCTAGTGAAGAGTATTTGTCACCCTCCCTCATGTTAGGAGTTTCCTAAATGAGGATAAGATCAAACTTTTTTCAACACATAGTTTCAGACCACTGATATGCACGAGGAGGATCTCTCAATGTGTGAGTTTTTTATGTGAAGCATACCACCCTAACAAAAGACAAAAAAACACTGAGACCCAAAAGAGAAAGAAGACAAAGAAGAAAAGACCAGACAAAGCGAAATAAAAAAGACAAAATAAGGGTAAGGCTTGAAACTATTTACAAGGGAGGGTGTGCCGACCCGACACACCTAAAGGATATTTGAAAATGATATGTACATATGATACATCTCCTGGAGGGAGAGAATTGATTCTTCACCTTACTTGAAGTAATGTTTGAAGAAGTGTCCACTGACGGGAAAAAGAACAACCTCTCCAGTTAAAGAACTGAGGTGATATGTGTTAGCTCCACAGATTTCAAATATTGGATATAAACCGAGCTAGAGCCTCTAAACTTTTCTATTCTTTCCTTTCCTCTCCTGGGCCTTGTCCCACAAGAGGACTAAGTCTGAAGTTTGAAAAGCCTTGTATTGGGCTCTTTTTTCAAACCAGCATTTTACCACAACTTGGTATTTCACAAAGTGTCCTAATGCACAATCTCTCTTTTCCTCTAGTCGTATCAAATTAAGGAGGCATACCTTGACAATTCTATCCTAATCATTGAATTCATGCATGAACTATAGGTTTACTAGGAATATTGGGTTTAGGCCATAAACTAGATGAAATGGGGAAGTCCCAGAGCAGCCTTAATCTAGATGCGGTCTTCCCAAAGGGAAAACCTTAGCTTTTGGTGCCATTCTCAGGGATTTCTTTCAAGTAGGTGTTTGATCACTTCCAAAAGGTTCTTGTTAGTCAATTCTGCTACCCTATTACCCTAAGGATAGTAATTACTAGAGAACTTGAGGGTAACATTCCTATCATAGGTCCATTCCAATAGTTGAGTAGACAAAAATGTTGGTACATTGTCACACACTAGGGCGAAAGGCATCTTGAACCTTGTGACAATGTTTTCTTGAATGAAGAAGATTATCACATCCACCATGTTATTTTTTTCATGGTATAGCTTCAGTCCACCGGGTGTAATAGTTTATGGTAGTTTAGATGTATCGGTGACTCATGGATGAGTTAGGGTTTATTTTCCCAATAAAGTTGAACGCCCATCAGGCCAAAGACCTTGCCTCAAAAATAGGATGGAGAGGCATTTTCAGGTTCCGCTCTTGTGAACTAGAAGTTTGACAAGTGTGGCACTTCCTCACATGCACATAGAGGTCCTTAAAAATGTGGGGCCAATAGTATCTGACCTGGAGGATTTGATGAGAGGTGGCATCAGCTGTTCCATGTCTAGTTCCTAAACGACCATGGAATTCTTCTATCATTTTTTCCACCTGTTCCCAATCAATACACCAGAGGTAGACACCTTCATGATTCCTGTGGAAAAGGGTCCCATTTTTAATCATGAAATGTACAATTTTTAGCCATAGAGCCTGACGTTTACTAGGAATAAGCCCTTCAGGGCACTGGTTATTCAACAAAAGGTATACTAAGTTCACATACTAGGGATCTTGAGTAATGGATTACACGGTGTAGGTGTGACATTCAATACGAGGGTTGGCCTTAGCCATAGAATTACACAGTACTTGTCCCTAGACAAGTTTCATAGGTTGCATTTTGAGGTCATTTTCTTGGAGGATGGTCATCCATTTTCCCTGAAGTTTACCTAATTTTCTCTGAAGTTATAAAGACTTAATAGCCTGGTCGGGGAGGATGGCGTGCATTTTTCTACAAAGAATATAGTGTCAAAATTTATTGACCACATGGACAAGGGAAAAGGATTTCTATTCAAGAGGTGAATGTCGCACCTTGCAATTTTTAAAGGGGGAGCTCATAAAATTGATGGGTTGTTCTACCCCTTCAACCTTCTAAGTTAGTACAACTGTAGCAGAGTGGGTGGAGGAAAAAGAATATATGTGAAATGGGAGGGAATAGTATGGGATGGCCAGGACTAGGGCCTCCATGATAGCCTGCTTGATCTAGACAAAGTCATGTTTTGCCTTTGGACTCCACTCAATTTTGGTGTCCTTTTTCATCATATCATTTAGAGTTTTTACAACCTCAATGAAGCCGGTGATGAAACATCGGATGAAGTTGATCTTCCCAAAGAAAGATCGCATTTCATTCTTACTACCCAACATTTGCAACTTTAGTAGTGCCTCAACTCTCTCAGGGTCTATGGATATACCCTTCTCAAAGTTAATATGTCCCAACAGTTTTCCTTCGGTTACTCCAAATATGCATTTCTTAGGGTTGAGGGATATACCAAACGGACATCACCACTCACAGATCTTAGTGAGGTGGGTGGGGTGGTCACACCTTTCTTGGGAGAAAATAGTCAAATCATCCATGAGATGATTATGCATTTATTAACCAAGCCTTCAAAGGTGATGTCCATGGCTTTCTGGAATGTAGCTCCGACGTTAATCAACCTGAAGGGCATTCTTCTGTAGGAAAATGTCCCCCACTTGGTGGTGAATGTCATTTTAAATCTATCTCTAAATTTGACCATGACTTGGTTATATCCATAATACCCATCTAAGAAGGATGTCATCTGGGAACCATTGACAATTTGTAACACGTCATCTAACAAGGGGAGAAGATGGTTATCTTTCTTTGAGGCCTTATTCAAATTCCAAAAGTGCACACATAGTAAAATTTTCCCATTCCTTTTTCGCACTAGGACTAAATTGGATATCCAAGTGGTATGTCAAATTGGAAAAATTATCTAGGTGGCCAATAACTTCTAAACCTCTTGGTAGATGAGGGGTTCAATTAGGGGATTCACTGGTCTCTATTTCTGCTAGAAGGGTTTAACATCTAGTTTCATGGGGATGGTGTGTGTCATAATAGAAGTATCATAAGTCTTAAAATATTAATACCCCCATGCAATTACATTAATATATTTTTGAAGGACCGCGATAATATTCTCTTTCTCCTCTGGAGAGAAAGAGGTACCAATATGAACGAACTTTTCTTCAATGCCTGCCCTGATATTTACCTTTTCACATTTTCCTCCTTCAGGGGTTTGGGATGTTGTGTCTTTGGCTCGAGGGTCAGAGTCAAAGATTAATTTGAGGGTGAGTATCCCCTTTGGGATGGTGTTGGTAGGTAGATCAAGGATCCCATCTCCACTTCCTCCTTTCTCGGTATCATCATTTTCTTCTTCCTCCATGGTCTAGTCTTCAAAGACACCCACATTTTCCATGAAGGGAAGAATATATCTGTCATCTTAAAATACCTAAAGGTGGGTTACATTATCAGGTATGGAGGGTGTGGGCACCATTTCTACTAAAAATATCTAGATCCGGGAACCTCCCATGGGTTCAAGGGTACTGGCTAATACAATGAGGGAATCTGGGATGAAGTTCCATTTGGGGAATTACCTCAATACCAAAGGCATCAAAGTCCTCAATCAAGCTCCATTCCTAGTTGTGATAGGCTTCTAGTCATTTATCATGGCATGTGTAATTTCTCTAGACTTGCTTCACTATAAGTTCCAAGTCACCCATTTCCCAGAGGCATGTGAATCCTTTCCTTAGTGCGAACAGAACTCCAAGGACCAAGGACTCATACTCGGTGACATTGTTGGTGCAATCAAATTGCAGATAGTAAGATGTGATGAAAGACTTCCCTTAAGGGTTGATTAGTTCTACCCTAGCTCCGCAACCTTGTTTGGATCTGGATCCATCAAACTTAAGGATCTAGAGGTCATTGTTAGTATAGTGGGGTGGTGGAGGTTATGTAGTGGTTGATACTAGTTTAGAATAAAGAGGAGGTTTGGGTACATCATCCAATAGGGGAGATACAAGAACTAAAACGTCTCCCAAAGGAGTTCCTGCTGAGGGTTCCTGAAAAGGCAGTCCATCAGATATGTTCATGGTTGGACCATAGTGAGATGGGGCCTTACCCCTGTGTTTTTCCACTTGGAAATGTTCAAGGAAAAATTTAGTAGCATCTACACATGGTGCACATTCTAACTCAAAATAACCTTGATCGTGGACTCAACACCAAGTGTCAGACAGTAGGTAAGTTAAATTTGCATTTCCACCTTGGGATCTCACATACTATTTTATATTTACAATGAGATCATGGATCCTCTGGGTGATGACGGGATCTTCATTGGGTATCATTCCACCCAAGATGAAGTCCAACGTTTGAATCTCCTTGGCTCTGTAAAACCCAGGCTCTAGCTCAATGAATGCTATTTTTCTCACTTGAGCATAGTCAGTGAGGGATTGTTTCATCTAGGGTTCTCTTTCACTTTGATTTGGTTGGCCTCTTCTCTCCAAGGGAGCCATAAGTGGGAGAAGTTGGTTGAGATGTATCTGGTCAAGGCTTTGGACCAATTTTGACTTAGAAGCATCTCGTAGGTTTCAAGGATGTCAACCACTTGGTTATCAATGATGCTAGATATCCAAGGATCTTGTACAAACTATACTTGGATGTATTTTAGTTCACCCACCATTTTAACAATGATTTTTTCTCGCTGGACCACTGCGCCCTTGGAATATGTGGGGATCAATTTGAGCTTCTTGCAAATGGTTAGGGGCATAACATTACCCAAAGAATTGGAATATTTTAGGAAATTATGTAATTTCTTACCATGAATTTAAGACTGAGAAAAAAGGGGGGTCCTTTGTACTCCCCCGAAATACAACCACATTGGTGGTGTCAAAAGTGACAAACTTGGGTGGGTGGTTACACAATTCCAGGTTCTCCAGATACTGCAAGAGAGAGTTCCTCTACTTAGGAAAACTGAGAAATACTTCCATTAAGTTCATGGTTATGGTGGTATTCTCCATCACCTTTGTGATATCAAATTTTCATTTTGGAACCCACAAATATTTTACCTTAAAATCTAGTGTGTGATTTGGTGTAGGCCCTTTTGGAGGGGGTGGGTTAACATTCGTGAGAGGGTCTGGTGGGAGATTTGTGATCTTTGGGGGAATTGATGTTGTCAAAGGACCTTTTTTTGACTGAATTTGGGTGTTATAGGGAATCTTGGGGTTGGTAAAATTATTAGCCTCAAAGGCTATGATGGAGTCATCAAAGAACCCCTGCAAGACAGGCTCTTCTCTGTCTTCCTTTTCTTCTTCAAAGAAGATAGTTTCATAGGTGAAAGAAGAGTGGTGGGGTTTGGTTGAAGATTATAGAGGGGGAGAATCAATGTTTTTTTCCTCTAGATGATCTTCTCCAACATGGTGCAATTTACCTCAGAATGAAAGCTAGTGTCATGCAGTTGATACCATGATGTTAGGGGTTGAATTCGACAAGTTGTGTGGAATGGCTAGGTCCTACACCTCCTTAGGTGTTAGGATGACTTGGGGGAACACCCTCATTGTTTGGAATTTTTTTCCATTATTGGTTGGGTTGAGCGTTATTATTTCTGCCATTGTTATAATGGTTCCGGGGCCCAGAGTTATTGGAACTCCGCTATCCCAAAAAGATGTTCCCTCACTGGGATGGGTTGGTACCATAGGACATGGAAGGTCCCATCTTGAGCTAACTCATGTCCATGGTGAGTGAGGACACCAATCCCTAGAGGGAATCAACCTTGGCAGACGATTGGGTAGTGGTGTCACAATGTGATGACAAGGGTGGTGGGACAGTCACAGTGGTTCTTGTCACTGTTGAAGGTAATCATGTAGATACGAATGCCTAGAAGAAGGGTACTCTAGAGGGTTGAGGTACTAGGGGCTATGGTTGTGCCCATGGCGTGTACTTTGAGGCTGGAGGATTTTTGTGGGGAGTGGGATAAACATACAGGGGTGCCAGATTCATCATTGGGGTACGTATTATCAGGTTAGGATCATACCCTCCCAGATAAGTTGTTCCTCTAGGAAGCATGTTATAAGGAAGGCCCTACCTGATACTAATGGGGGCTTTTCTCAGGTTATGGGACAATTCAAGGGTGAGGTTGTAATCCTTGGCCAAGGTGTCCCTTTTGTTAGCAGAGATGGTTCTCCATAAAAGAGTAGCGATAAATGGGTCCAGGGAATTAAGATAAGTTTGAATAGTTACCTTGATAGACGGGATGAAGGGTCCCATACATAATTTTAAGGCCCTCTAGAACTGATGGTTAAAGGTTTCTAGAGGCTTGTTCAGTTCCTTCCTGATGGAAATGAATTGACTGTGGGACCAAGCTGGGTTCATGTGAACCCAAAATATCATTAGGAAGGCGGCCTCCATATCCTTCCAACTATTGATGGAGTTGCTAGGAAAGTTAAGTACAAGTTCAACTCACTCTCCCTGAGAGACAATGGGAACATCTGACTTACCACATCCTCATGCTAGATGTGATGTCATTTTATAGCTCCTTATAGGCTTGCATATGTTCTTTTAAGGTTTGGGGACCTATATGTTCATACTTGGGACAAATCTTCTCCGGATGCGAAGGAATCTCATTAACAAAATTAGGGAACTATCCCATTACATACCCGATGTTGTTAAAGTAGGCAACCATTGGGGTTGCAAGATTCAAAGGGGGATTGTTCACTAAGGCAGGATGAGTAACCTAGGCACTCTGAGAAGCTGTGAGACCTAAAGAAAAATTCAAAGGCTACTTTTTCTTGTAGGTCTTTCATCCTCGGATGGGACGTTCACATTCTGCAAACTCTCTAGGGTTGGGGTACCATCAAAAGATTCTTTCAAAATGTAAATGTGAAAATGACCCTAAACTATGGAAAGCTTGGTCCCTAAAATTTATGCTTAGGGAATCTTCAGGTGGTGTAGTATCAAATTTTTTAGGGGAGGAAGCGCTCATGCCCTCCTAGCCCCAGTTTCTTTTGGTGGAACTTTGTGACAACCTCACCAACAAGGAGAGAGTTGTCACCGAATACATGAGTACCAACCAACTTTGCCTGAAGAGGTTTACCAGAGAGTATGCTCTCCTAACCTCCAAGCACCTGGTAATCTGGTCAAGATGGTGCAGAGTTAACTTAGTTGGATAGGTGATTGTTTGTTTTGGGGGGATAGCTGGTTTTGACTTGTCGACCTCTGGAACTTCAACAATAATGGATTTCCTGCAAGCATTCTCTATATCTAAAAAATAAAGTATCAAAAGATAGGATAGCGTTAGTATAAATCTCTAATTACAATCATGATATACATCTCCTTAACATCAACAAATTCCCAGATAAAAATAAGTAATAGATACCGAGTATACATATAACCGTCAATCACATATATATTAGTAGCGAGGTAAGATATTTCATCAAATCATTATAGAAATGGAATAGAGAACATAAGGAAGAATATAGTCATGAAAATCATTTTTTAACTCCAGGATTAGAAACAACACAGAGCATGGTGTTGAATGGTTTCCCTCATTCTTTCATTAACTTCAAATCCAGCATCACTAGCAGTTACACTAGCGGCTCTAGGGGAACATTAATCTACTTTGAACTCTAAAGCAAGATATCTAAAACTAGAAGCTTGTATTACTTGTGGACAACTAAATCATCAATTTGTCAGCCCATGGAATGGCATTAAAATTTTTATTTATAGACATCTTAACTACCTAGGAAAATTATCCTACGTGAGCTATTTACATTATATTACAATATTTATAGCCGGTACTACCAGTGCTGTTAGAATCACCATAATATAATACAATCATTTGAGAAGAAAAGAGAGGAAAGAAATATAGAAGCTCTGGGAAAGGTGTGACTAGAAAGAGTGTCTTTTTACTTTTATATGTGATGGTTCTCTCTGGGAGACTTGGGCCATACACTCCCATTTAATGCATCTCTGATCCTTGGTCATTGATCAGTGCTTTGTACGCTAGATATTAAATGCTGAAACAAAATATTGGAACTTGCGAGACATCTATAGTGAAATTTTTGACTAATAGTGACCCCTTAGACCATGAAGGATGACCTTGTGTCTGACAACAAGCCATAGATAGTAATCAGATGTATTGGGAGATTTGTCAACAATTTTCACCATAAAGAATACAAAACTTGGGATCTGGGATTCTGGAATTTGGGACCTTACTCTCAAAGAATAAAGAATCACTCTACAACCTGTCCTTGGTGAGGGAATCCCTAGAGTCTAATAATATTATTGTCCTTTGAACTTTTTGTATGCTTCTAGTATCTTGAGTATGCATTCTTCTTCCACTTCCTTCAGACAATCTCGACGATCAACAAAATTTTTGAAGTGATCATTGACGTCTTCGACCTTCTCCTTTAACTTCGTAGCCACCTTGGAAACATCATTGGATTTGAGAATAATTTGGGAGAGTTCCACGATTACGATGCTACTGAAATCTCCGTCAGGTTGGAATTGAGCCTTAGCCACTTCATCAAACTTGATAAGTATAGAATCAATAGGAGTATAAGTCTCGAGGCTGAAAGGGTTAGCCGATGTGCTCTCCTTGATAAAAGCAATATATTGGTCTAATGGGGTCTGGATCACCTAAAGTTGTTCCTCCAGTACCCTTACCAGTTGCTTGCCAGTTCTAATTTTGAATGCAAGTCTATAGTATTGGGTCTTGAGGAAGCCATATTTCCTAAGGAAGCCATATGACTCATCCCCTAGGATGCCGGTCATTGCCACACTGTCCTCTCTGAGATTCATAATCTCTACTGAGGCATCTTTCCTTTCCTCATCTTTCTCATTCCCTCTCTCCCATTAAGGAATAGTGGCATCCAATTGTTTCACTACATCATGTGCCTGGAAGAATTCTAGGAGAGACTCAAACAAAACACTTCTTATGGCCCCAATCTTCTAGGTCATCCATTCCTCCACCACTAGCACCTTCTTTTTCATTGTTCTCAGCACTTCAACAGCACCCTAAGGGAGAAATGTCCCAGAAATTGAAGGTCTGATGTTTTGGAGGCAAGGGGGTGCACTAAATCTATTAGGAGTCCGAAGAGATTTACATTGGTAAATTTAAACTCCTTCACCCTTTGGGACAATTTTTCATACTGGGTGTGCATAACCTGCCTTGCTTCGTTCAAGAGGTCCAATTCTCCTTGTTTATTTCTTTTGCCCAGAGGTACCTCTGTAATCACATACTCTTCAAAAAAAACCTCTGAGTATTCTTTTCCTACTGGAGGGGTGGAAATTATCGCCACTACGTTGCCATCTAGGGCCCTTCGAGTGCTGTGAAGGGTGCGAGCATTCTTAGGCTTCTTAGTAATTTGTCCTTTGACCAACATTTCAGCCAATGTTAGTGGAGCCGTGATGGTCATCGGGGATTTTGTTTTCTAGGACTCCACTAACCTCTTCGACAGGGTGACTAGCCCACCCATTATCATCCCTAAAATTGAGTTATCCCTGAGGTTCAATTCAGGTTCTCCCCTAGACGCATTTCCTTCTATGTTGATGGGGTCTTCACCTTCATTTCACTTCTCATTTTCTACACCATCTCCCAGGATATTATTGATTGGCGGGATAGGTGGTAGAGGCAATTCATTCAGATCTACTTGTTGGAATATGGCCACAACCTTGTCAACCCCTGCATCAAGTGGTGTTAGTGAACTTTGATCACCAACTGGGATCACAAGAAATACATTAGAGGGTATAGTTGTTCTCGAAGGTCTGGTTTCCTCTTTTTCCAACAATTACTTCCTAGCCGGATTACTTCCATGTTCTTCTCGCATCTCTCTTTCTTCTTCAACCTCTTTTGGTCAGGATATATCTCTTCCTTGGACCGCAACCTCTTCGGCCCCTATTTATTCCTGCATAGGAACCTTAGCCCTTGGTTCCACCATTTCTTCGATTGTATTATCAACTATATCTTACAATTCCCTAAGATCACCCATTGGGAAGAAATCATCAAAGTTGATTTGCGCTATCTCTTGGGGACTCTTTGGGTGATCTTATTTTTTGGAGGAGGACAAGGAGAGCACTTCAACATTAGGTATATTCCCTGGCTTAGGATCTGAGTTCCTCTTAGTGGGAGCCACTTTTCCTTTTATTTCTTTCTTCTTTTGTGCGGAAACCCAAGGTCTACGATTGATATAGTTTCTTCAGTCTCCACTTTGCATGCCGCACTTAGAAAAATGGCCAATGATGGGGAATATCTTGGCAGGGGATAGGAGCTTATCAGGGTAGCTTCAAGATTGAAAGTCACTTCAGAGTTGTCTTCATCCAGTAGTTTTTGGGAGTATTCAAAATTCTCTCCCAACTACTCCTTTAGGGGGGCCAAAATGGGGTCTAGGACAAGAGGAGAGGTGCCAACTTTATTCTTGCCTTGGGCTTTAGATTGCTCCATGGCCAAGGATCTTGAGACTTCCAAAAATTGATTGTCCAGCTGGACACTCTTTAGGAAAACCTTTGTGAAATACATGTGGCTGCGTTGAATAACTTTTCTCAAGATGAACCTGATGCTCAAAACTTCTAGTGTGTCCCAATCTACCAAAGGGAGGTCCATCTTGTCTATACCTATTTCTTTGTACTCAGGGTCCTCAAGTGACCTAATGTTTGAAAAAATCCATGTGAACGTCTGGAGATTTAGATGTTCCATCAGTCCTATTAGCACTGCATATCAAAATTTTCAAATTTTCGTGCTTTGGCAATTTTTCCCATGTCTTCTGATTCAAAGTCCATTTCTTTTCATGTAAAAGATCAAATTTATGGTTAGGTCTTCAAATTTCCTTGTTCTAGGTTTCAGTCGTACACCCACGCTAATCCTTTAAAGTGTCTATTTAAGTGAGCGAGTGAGTGACAAGTCATTCTGGGTGTTAATCGCACAGTCACAGTCATATCTTGTTAAGTGAAGTGAGGTGTGCAATTGAGCAATTTGGTCATTAAATTTTTCATAATCACACAGTCGCAATGTAATTTCAAATTTGGGTTATCAATCCATGACTGAGCGAGTTTGATTTGTTTTGTATATCTATCACTCACGGGGGATCAAGTTCTATGTCAAAATATTTAGCAAGTCAATGATGAGTTAGGTCTTTATGTATCACACAGTTGCGGTGGTCTTAGGTCTTTCACCTTTTGGTCTGCGACTAAGCGAGTGGTGTAAAAGGAGAGGTCTTGCTGCTAACTTGCGCAAGTCTTAAATGTTGTGTTTTGTGCAGTGTGAGTACATGATATAGTATGTTTTGGTCATTAGATGGTCTTTGTTGCTCATTCACATAGGAGATATGCAATGTTAATAAAGTGCATGAGTGCGCGACTAAATGATCAATTTTTCTCTTGCTCATTTTCCAATTATTTGCTATTTCAAATGATAAGTTTGCGAGTGCGTGATGAAAGAAAGAAAAGGCTATCGCTCCCTTACCCATGAATAAAGTCAAATGAAAAGATGTTTGCAGGTGTGCGATTAATAAAAGTATGTTAGTCACCACTCAGTCACAGATAATGCGTTGGTTAAGATTTTAAGCTCGTGAGTGCGCGATGAAGAAAATTGTAGAGTTGTCACTCAATTTCTCATAAAGAAAGATTAGTCAAGAGAGATCAGTGAGTGAGCGATTAACACATTGTGAAGGTGTGATGAAGGCACTCACTCAGTCGTGAAGGATTCATCCATAAAGAAATTTCAGCAGCGAGTATGCGACTATAACCAAAAGGGTTCATCACTCACTCGCTAATGCTTATGAACTGGAATATCTTGTAGTGCAAGTGAGCTACTCAGTAAAAGTGCATAATGAAGATAGTCATCGCTCACCCATAGAGGTATAAAGACAAATTAGAAAGCCATGGTGACTGTGCGACCAGAAAGTAATGTATGATTGTTTGAAAAAAAACCACTCACTCACTCAAACACAAAGCATGATAAGTAGAGGTTAGCAAGTGTGTGACTGAGAAGTGATTGAGTAATAAAGGTCATATCACTCACTCACAGGGTTTCAGTGAAAGTAAATGTGAGGCCTACTTTAGACTGTTATAGTTTTACTATTTTGTTCTCATGCTTTCAGTATTTTATGCTTTGACATACTTTGACTATCAGAGACTTTTTATTCATTTGAGGATTGGTGGAATCTTATGTTATATATTCAGCACTTGATTTTGTAATCAGGGTACTTTTGAGATGCTTTATGTTCTGATTCAGTTTCAGCTTACGATTGATGTCTTATATGGATTTTAATGTATGAATGTAATATGATGAATTTGGTTTAGGAAACTGAGGCTGGGTTAATTCAGTTCTAATGCAATGTGGTTTATATGCTTACATATATATTATTGACATTGTGTTATGTTTCATATCATGTTGTTTTGGATCTACTGATGTGTGCATTGAGTGTGCAGGAAAAGTTGACCATAGATCTATATCGGGGACCCAGTACTGGAACCTATGTAAATACCCGTGCTTTCCAAGGTCCTGTCTATATAAAGAGACATGGACCTCATTGTTTATGTGATTATTTCGTAAACATGGTTTGCATGTGTGTCATTAAATTAGTAAATGTTTATGTGAATAAGTCATGTCATTTG
>MU225789.1:4232268-4269190 GCA_018584345.1 Thuja plicata
ACATCATTCCATCTGCTGAGAAAGATCATCAATAAGAGCATATTATCTTTGCCGGGTTGGGATCTACAACCTACCCAGAATGAAGAGACTTTGAAAGCAACCCACCCGGCATGAAGCAAGAAGGCAAAGGAAGGGGAAACCGGCAAAGAATTCCTATCCTAGGGAAGACTTAGACCTAGACATCAGACTGACCAGACCAACATGACATGACCATATGACTCCAATATTGCAAAAAAATGGGTGACTGAAAGTCAGAAAATAGATGGCTCCGACTGGGGGATCGTGTACTGTAAAGTGCATGAATAATTCAACTTCTCTGGTGAGACAAGTGCCTTATCCATTGGGTTGCGGAGTCTAGACCAAAGAAAACAACAAGAAGCTACATACAGGAAGGGTGGAGGGGAGCAGGGCAAACTTGAAACAAAGTAGGAGAAAACAACAACCAACTAAGCAAGGAAAGGCTACACTAGACACACCAAAATTGGAAAGAAAACCTATTTACAAAAGGTGAGGAGACCTCACCAGCAAGACCGAAAGCAAAGAAAGATTCATACGTGGCCATTTACAGGGAGAGGGAAATATCAACCTTTCCTATATAGAAGAAGATGCTCCACCAATTTGAAGAAGCATTGATAACTCCTGACTACTCCTTCATTGTTGAAAATAAACGCCAAAGCTATCTGTAACATGACGACCCACAGGGCCTTTCCAAACAGCCATGCCTCATTATAGATCTCTGATTCATCTATGCCTCCATTTACATATTTCCTTACACATTCAAACTTTTGTGATGGAAGAGGGTATCCAATATATTCTGAATGCATCACTGGAATATAATCCAATCCATCCTTTTCAGTATTATCATCTCTATTTGCTCTGTTATTATCCTCAGTAGAGATATCAATGTTCAAAACAAAATCAGAAAATCGCAAATCCGTTAGAAGAGAAATATCATCATACCGTTTGCAAGCACTGACTTCTGATTTCAACCCAGGGCTGAAACAAAAAGTATCTTCATTTCTCACGGCCTCTACCAGAACATCTTCTTCATTTTTTGCATTTGTCAAATCTTCAAGATATTCATTTGGATTTAGAACTTCAATATCTGATTTGACTATGAAAGAGGACTCACATATAATGGGCATCATGACTTGATCAAATTTTATTTCAAGACTAGAAAGATCTTCATCTAATCCCTTGTCTTCTACACGCTGCAGTACTTCATTAGCATTTGATACCTCTTTTTTATCAATTTCTTTATCAACGTTTCCAGCAAGATGATTGATAGAACATACTTCATCTTTTTTATCCTCACATATTTGATCAAAAATAACCAGCATTGCATCATCTTTAAAACAAAATACCTCTAATGTCTGATCTTTATCAGCCATAGTGAAAGAAAATTCAACACCATTATGTTCTTCAATAGCATTAAAAATTTCATTACCAGCCTTGGAATAATCTTCAGGAAAATAGTTTGTAACTTCACTCACATTATTTTCATCTATTTCATAACTTTCATCAACATCCTGAAAAGGAAACAAAGATACATCTTCAATTTTGCTTACCTTTTCTTGATCTTCAAAAATTTCTACAGGCTGGTCACTCTTCCAAGGTAATTCATTATCACTTTGATCCACCTCATAAGAAGTTACTTGATCTCTAGCATGAACATCATTAGAGGTTTTCTCATCAGTTAACTGAGGTTCCTCCATAGCAGCAGAACAATTATCCTCATCTTCTGAATCTGTCTCATACTCACAATAAAAAATTTCAGAGTTTCCATGAGGAGTATGATAGTCTTCATTTTCTGGATATTCAAAGTTTTGTTCTTTTCCTTCTTTTCTGAGATGAAAGGCATGAGAATTATATTTTTTGGAAGGGGCTTCAATAGACAATCTCTGATTTCCACCTTGGTGTTTTAATCCTTCTTGATAAGGCTGATAAGATGAATGGGCTGATGCAGTAATCTATCTTTTTAACGCATTTATTTCATTAGATAATTTTAGCAACATGTTTTCTGTACTGATTGAAGTACTGGCTGTATTTCTCATGGGTCCAGCATGAAATTCCTTCTTCCATCTCCCGGAGGCTAACATATTATCTTCCATTTCTTCAGCCAGTGTTTGAGCAGTTTGCAAATCCATTACATTAGCTCTTCTTAATTGGTAACCGAGTTCTGGAGGCATGGAACTAATGTAAAATGTCTTGAGATTATTTCTAGTGGGTGCACTAACAGCAGGTATTCTTCTGATTAGTTTATTAAATCTGGCATTGAAATCTCTCATGGAGATAGATGGTTCCTTTTTCATTTGAGCTAGTTGTAATAGTAAGAATTGAGCATCTTCAGCGGTCTTATATCTTTCTTCAAACCTTTGTTTCATATCAAGCCATCCGGTAATGCATCCTGTAGGTAAATCTTGAAACCATTATGTAGCATCACCGACAAGGCTATCTACAAACAATCTAATAGCAACATCTTCATGCTGATGATTCACCACACTACATGCCTTATGAAAAGCATTTAGATGTTGTTCTGCATATATTGAGCCATCACCATTGAATCTTGGAAAGTTCTTTCTGAAACCTTTGGGTAAATCATGACATGCTGCAAGATTCAATGGTCCAATTGCATTTCCCCAAGGAACGGCCATAATTGCTAATCATGTATTCTATGACTGAAAGAATTGAAGCTGAGAGGGGAAATGATCTGAATTCTGAGAAAAAACTTTTAATATTTCTTTTTTTACCTAAAGTTCTCCCCAGTAGAGTCGCCAAAAATGGTTATCCATGAGGTTTATATTTATGGTTATGTAAGTTGTATTTTTTATGTTTAATTAGATGGAATCTTTTGTTATATTGTTAGTTGTGTTTTGCTTTAAGTAATTCAACGTTATGGGACCCTTGAGTCATGTAATCTATGTGAGTATAAGACATGTGTATAAATGGTAATCACTTCCGCATGATTGTATGTTTCTTTATGTTAACTTTAAAAAAAAATTATTCAGCACACATAGTGACATGTTCTAGGTTAATCTCTCTTGGGTTCCCTGGCGGGGCGTTACATAGGAGGCATAAGGAGGTCATTCATGTCTGCATCTTGTGAAGATGGTCCTGTTCAAGTCCATGTGAGGCTTGTGTATTCTTTGTTTATTCTTGGCTTTCTCCTACAGTGAGGTCTACCACTACCCCTATTCTTGAAGCGCTTCGGGAGACCTTCCTCTTGTTCATCCTAATGTTGGGAAGCTTTCTTGTACTTGAGTTCTCTATTTTGTTTCCTGCTTGTTGGGTGTTTCTATTTGTAACCCGTTTCGGTTTGGATCCCCTATCTCAGGGGTGGCCTTGTAAAGGCCTAGGTTGGGTGGTGAGCACCCATGGTTAGTCCTCTTTTATCAGGTTCAGCTAGATGGAGGAGCTTGCAAATACACTTGTGGGAAAAAAAATGCACAACTGAATAATGATCATTTGTATTCTTTGATGATTTAGAAATTTTGTTATTTCAAGTTGGATTTAGAACCAATGTGATAATTTGTAACTTGGTAATTATTGGAGGACCTTCTACCCATATTGTAATTAGATCCTTCAAGCAATTATGTATCCTTATGTTCTCATGAAATTTGAAATAGGTTATTGAAGGTTAATAATAGTATATGTTTCAACTTAATAGGTTTTCTGATAGTATATTTGCAATGAAAGTCCCTAGATTACTAAACCTCATTTTAAGTAAATTGAGGAAATTGTAACCTTCATGGCTTGAATTCTCTTGTAACACGGAGGTTTATATTTGAGGCTTTACCTTATTGAAATTTTAAAAAAAATCAAGACTATTTATATTGAAAATTTATTAAAATTATTTGAAGGACATTTGTATGGATATAACTAAACGTAGATATATTTAATTTATATTCTCTCCAACTTGTTGAGTATCCTCTTTGTCTCATTAGTAAGTTTTATTTAGCATTGTTCTTACAAAGATAATGTTACCTATGTTATGGTAGCAATAATATTTGTATGTTTATTCTTGTTGTTTAGAATAAATATTCTTTATTAAGTAGTAGTCATAATGGATAAAATTATCAAAGTTTACTAAATAGATTTCTGAATAAGCTTTAGTGTTCTTGATGATTTGGTATACTTCTTTCATCATTTAGTTAATCCTGGTAATTTTTTTTAAAAAATAATAAATGTTCAGTTTAGAATTTCCTTCCACTAGAATGTGGAGATTAATTTATGGAGTGCATTGAGAAAATAAAAATTCAAAAAGAAAGCTCCTATGTAGTCCCTGATTTGTTAAATACAGTCAATCTTCACGAGTTAAAATATTAAAATTATTACCCCTTTTGTCTTGTTTTCCATGGCTAATGTTATTTTTTTTATAACTAAAAATATATAAATATATTAATATTAATAAATATTGATAAGTAGGAGATATTTTCCACAGCAAGTCAAATTGTGATATTGCTACACAGTTGAATCCTGATAGCAATATCACAATTAATAAATATGTTTTAAACAAGCAAAAAAAAAATATACAAATCTTTTTTTGAAGATTTCTTTTTAGCTTGTGCGGACTGGTTCTATTTTTTTTTTGTTGTTGCCGCTCTTGTTTTTTTTAGGGTCGGCATGGGGGGGCCAAGACCCTACCCCGCGGCCCCCTTTGTGTTAGAGTGGGGCGGGGAGGGTTGGCCTCTCCCCAGCCGCTGTCGTTTCCCCTCTGTGGTTCGTGTCGTGCGACAAGCAGGCCGTCCACTGTGTCTTCTCAGTGGGAGCGGTGCCACCGCCACTGGCTCCCTACCTACACTCCCTTCGCCACCTCTTGCCGCCCAGTTTGCCGAACCTGTCGTCCGGTTTGATGAACCCGCCGTCGACTGTGTTTTTCGAAGCCGTGCCATCTTCCTCCACTGCTGCCGACTGTGTCTTTCCATGCGGCCTCCTTCACCGAGCTGCGTTAAGGATTTTAGAGCATGGTCTCTTTTACTTTAGGTTTAGGAGTATTTATATAAGTTAATTTTTCTTTTAGATTAGATTTAGTGGGTTTATTTGTTAATAAATATTGTTTTAATCCTTTGTCTTCATAACAAATTTAATAATGCATAGTAGTTTAATAAAAAGGAGGAACCATATTCAGTATAATGAAGATATTTACTTAGTGTAGTTGAAATGGATTATTGTAGTATTTTTTTCTATTTGTAATTATTAGATTTATTTTATACGATTTAAATGTTGGATGGTTAGATGTATTTTGAAAGTTCACAATTAAATCTTAAATAGATTAAAATTTGGTTATCAGTTTAGTTTGGATTTTTTTTATTAGACTTTAAATGTAATGTTTTTAAACATAATTAATTTATTAAATTATCCTTTTTTATTTATTTAATAACCTAGTCGACGTTATTATCGATAAGTGGGTATAGACAACCCCTATCGTCATGATTAGCTTTTTTTTGGGTATTATCATTATTTTTTTTACGTTATCATGCATGGTTGACTTTTGGTCAACCATGGTCAAACCTTGACTATTGGCCTTGATTCTTGAACCCAATGCTCCTTGCAGCCTCTGGACCCTATGGTTTTAGTTTCACATCTTTCAGAGATAGTTGACTTTTTGGTCAACACTAGTTGACTTTTTAGTCAACCATCTCAGTTTGTATGCCTAAGCCCTCCATAAGAGTCAGTAGGCCCTAGTAACCCTCTTTCACATATTTTAGAGTATAGTTGACTTTTGGTCAACTCTAGTTGACTTTTAGTCAACTATCTCAATTTGTGTGCCGATCGAAGCATCTAGTTTAGGAATCCTTGTAAGATAGTTCTAAGAGCTATCCCACCCTGTATAACCATCCAGATACTATTTTTCCTCTGCACCATTTTGCATGCACTTGCTATACCATTGGGGTAGCATAACCTCTCCTTTTAGTACGTTTTAAAAAAAAATGTTTTTGTGTTTTTGCCCAACTTTTGGGCATGCCAGTAAAGCTTTGAGCGATGAGTCCGTGACTGATAAAAGGAAAAGTAACACTGCTCACTCACCCATTAATAAGTATAAATCATAAAGAGATAGCAAGTGCGCGATTATCAAATGGTAAATTTGCCGGTTAGGTCATCGCCTAGTCGTGGAGCATATGAACCAAAGCAAAGACAGATTGCGAGTGCGCAACTGCTTAATATTAAAGGTCTTGTTGCTCACTCGCAAGGACAAATTTGAATATAAGAAAGGTATAGCGGGTTAGCAAAAAGTTGACATGTGGCTCGTTTAAGGCTTACGAGTGCAAAAAGGGAAAAAGTGTGTACTCTTTTCCAGCAGGGATCATACAATGTGAATTAATGGTAGCATTAGTTATAGAGAGATGATTGCATGACACTGCAAGTGCAAGAATTTAACATTCAAGAGGACAATACGTTGATTTGATGGCTATAAAGATGAATGATTGAGTGTGATTCCATACAACTCTCATTCGCGCTTTGAAATTTTTTGCTGTGAAATCAACAAAGCTTGTTCTTCTGAGAGTGAAATCTAAAAAGGAAAGATGAGTCAAGCTACCACTAGCGCTGCCTCACAAGGGTCTAAGAAGAAGAAGGTTGCAATAAAGAAATACATAGAAGAATTTGCTAATTTTTTGCCTAGGACATCAAATGCAAACAGTGCTAACTAGGATGAATGGAGAGACAAATGGTGTCAATGCAGAAACTCGGTCACTCCAAATTTCTCTGGTAATACTCTGTTCCATTATTTTTGGAATAATAGAATTAAACTAGTACCTATTTGCAATCCCTAGGATTAATATGGAAAAATTGATTGTGCATGACATATATGTGGATATAGGGTTGATCAGGGAACTTGCTAAGAACTATTGCTTAGTAGCTAGGGTAATCAGAAAGAAAAACAAAGAGACCTTAGTATCCATCAATAGGAGATCAGTAGCAGAGGTGTTTGGGATCACTGGTGTTTTATGCACAAAAATTTAATTGGAAAAAATTTAGGTGGATTACAAGAAAAGGGAGAAATTAATTAAAAAGTTTGACATGCACAGATATATGCCCAGGGTAGATAGGAACTTGGTAAAGGTCCTAGAGAACCTCAAACCACCTTCTGACTTGTCCCTCTTTCACCACTATTTAAAATGCATAGTTTATGGCCTAACTAGAGTATTAGGTTTTGACAAAGATTCAGCAGTACCCCAGGATGTGCTCATGATGGCCATGAATATCCAACACCCGGAAGTCAACACTGATTATGATTATGTGGGATACATAGTTGAAGCTATACATGCTGCATTGGTAGAGATTCAGTCGGATGCCCCAGTGCCAAATTTTAAGCATTATTTCCATTTAATGTGTATGATTCTATATTTTAATAGGGAGTCCATGGACAAAGAGCTTGAATTGTTTATTTCAGAGTATGGTATCAATGCACCAATCCAAAGATGGACACAGGTATGGGATAGTTCATCAGTAAATTCATCTTACGTATGTTTCTATAATTGGATTGTGGATCCAATTTTTTACTTACTAGGAACTGATAGGAAGAGATTTCCAAGTGAGGTCAAAAGAGTTTTAAGACCTTGGCAATTTGTCCCAAATAGGCCAATTACTGACAACTAGGGTGATTTTTTCTACTTTGATCTTATTACTATCATAAGGGTATATGGCTGTACACAACCACCTCACATTCTCCCCAAGTTTGTCCCTCTTAGGGTTGGTTTCTTAGAATTTGTTTGGCAGATTACTTGGGTTGACAAAGAGTTTTTGGAAGGGCACAAGAAGGGTACTTTTGTCCCTAGGATATGGGTTGGTTGTGATTTCTCTATTGGGAAGAGAGTTTTTGACCTGATAAATAATTTCCTAAAGCAATTTAGAATGTCTCCAGCAATTGCTAGGTTTTGTGATCTAGAAAAGTTTGTAAAGATAGCCCTGAAATATATGACCCCTTGGCAAAAGATTAGAGATCATGAGCCACTGGATGAGGAAGACATTGTGAGAAACAAATTGGATAGGCAGGAAATCTAGGAAAGAAGAAGGAAATGGGAACATCAAGAACAACAATAGGAAAATGAAGAACAACAGGAAGAATTTCATCAAGAAGAAGAAGAGGTGGGTGAAGAAGCTACTTTTGACAGAGAACCACCCAAGAAAAAATAGAAAAAAAAACATAAGAAGGGGAAGGATAGGAAAAATATGGCCAAGGCTATAATAATAGACCATGGAAAATATTTTAGGAGGCTCAAAAGACAAATGCAAAAGCAACCCTAGGTTGAAGGTTAAGGGGATAATAAAATGGTGTTATTCGGAGATATTGACGAGAGAGTGATGATGGTCAGTGAATTCATGAAAGATGATGAATTCATAAAATTTGATGAATTCAAGAGCTTCTTGATCAAAATGAAGCAGAAGGATCTAAAGAAGAACCTGATCACAGGAGAAGGTCAGGAAGATAAAAATGAGGAAATTGTGAAGACACTCCAAGATTATGATCCTGAGAGTTCAAACTGATTACTGTGGATCAAGCAAGACTGTTGGTGCAGAACAGTGGGGTTCTGTTAATGCCAGATTGGGACTTACAGTCCACTTTTATCATTGACCAGATCAGGAGGCAAGAAGACCCTCTAATGAAAGCAGAGTTTGAAATTGATGAAGTCCTGAAAGGATCGGGATTTGATCTTAAATCCAAGACTCTAGCTATATGGTCATTGGCCCCTGCTACACAAAATCCTCTAGTCATGACTATAAGAGAGGAAAAGAGAGCAGACAGGATGATTTGAAATCTATAGAACACTATAGACACTGAGATAGCTCAGTTGATGACTCAAGTTTCATTCATGAACCTAGCAAAGGTTGATGATTTATCAAAAAGGTATGAAACAACTTTTGGCCAAATGATGGACTTAGCAAAAAAGAATGAAGAGGTGGTGGTTCATAACCACACATTAGAGGAACAAATTTCTAAGTTGAAGGAGGAATTAGTGGAGAGTAAAAGAGAAAAGACTCCATTCCCTTAGGAAATACCAAAAAGTGAAATAGATGCTGCCATAGAGGCAAAATAAGATTCAGCAATGGCAGAAGGCCAGTCCAAGGAACTATCATAGGGGCAGAACATAAGTATCATGTCTATCATTTTACCTGTACTTCAACATCAAATTGATGTTCTAAAGCAAAAGAATGATATAATATATACACTATATGGCTCACTACAAGAAGCATCAAGGGTAGCTACTGAAGCCATGACCTTCTTAGACCCCATATTCAAGACTTGGTCAGGAAGAGATAGGCTGATGGATAAACTAAAAATAGCCATGTTGTATAGTGATGACTTTCCTAATAAGTTCACTGATACTATTGAAATGATTAATGAGGTAAATAATACATATGGTTTCTTTAATGGAAAGGTTGACTTGATAAGTAGTAAATTGCAACTATTTGGTGACCAATTCCCACCCTTGATCCCTAAGATATATGATGAAGCTGAAATTTTGAAGCCATAATCTGATTGGATAGATGGAATATTTAAAAGTGAGGAATTGAAGCAACACCTGGAGAAGGATGTAAATGCTGAATATTGCAATGAATTGATTGACAACCTCTTCAAAGTTGAGAGAGATATGACGAAGTTTGTTTCAGAGGCCAGAACGACCATTGATTCTAGATGGACAGAAGCTGTGGGAAAGCTAGAATAGGTAAATAATTTTGATTGGCCCATCACCAAAGAGGTAAATAAGTGGGAAGTGAAGCTGAAAGGATGAAGAAGATATTGTTTTTATGTTACAACTTTTTTTTTATGTTAACTGCAAAATTGTTGTTGAAAAGGATTTTGTAAATCCTTCCCATGTAGTCCATATCTTGTTGCATCCTTAGTTATAAAAGGATTCCATGACTACTGGGAAGAGGATAGCCATTTTTCATTTGGAAGTACAAGTTTAAATATAATAACTCTGATTTAAGACCAATATGATTTTAGGGTTTTGAAATTATTGTCGAATGTATTAGCAATTCTGATTATGAATACAAAATGAAATCCATCAATAGTTTCTAAAACATATGATGGGTATTTTGTCTTCATTATGGTTTTCTAAATTTTATGTGAATTGAATGCTCAAGGAAATTTCAATTTATGCATCTATTAGGCAGATTTTGAAATAGTTTTAGGGTTCTTTCAAGGAAAGATTAAAATTACCTTAGGATTATTTTCAGTAAGATTCGGGGTTTATAATGAATTTGATGAATTAATTTTTTTATGTGTGTGAGGATAGATATATAAGGTATATCTGTGTTTATACCAAATTTTGAAGCTATTTCAGATTTTGTTCATGAGTGGATTGGTTAAATTTGTTCAAAAGTGACTCCATGCCCTAGGATTTAAGCACAGGCTTGTTTTCCACTGAATTAAGTGACTATCATTATAAAAATTGATCTTTACCTTTATGTTTGCTCTATTCAATAAATTTTATAGTGGCTAATCCCTGTAATTCCATTCATATTCTACTGGAATGATTTAGTGATTTGATTGTTCCAAGTTGGAGGGGTAATCCCACCCGAGTTTATGGAGCTCAAAGTGTAGAGGGTCTAAAAACCCTATTTTTTCATTATGTATCTTGTTTTATCAATGTCTAGGATAAATAGAGCAAGCTCTTTGAGAGTATTTTTATGTCAGCAAGAAAAGGAACTAACAAGTCCCTTTGGCATCCTAGAGTACTGCCACTTCCAGACATAAAATTCATCTTGGCAATTAGCCCAAAAATCCTCCAAGTGTTTCACATGGGGGTTGATTCCCCAAGGCATTAGGATTTCTAGTTTCCCAAGAGGATCATAATATTTGTGGCTAAATGAATACTTAGCTAAGTTCAGGCTACTTAGCTCATTTTTTGCTTCCCGGGCCGCAACGAGGGATAAGGTATATTTCCCACACATGAATGGAAAATAAATGGAGGTGATTTTCTTGGCAACGGTCAAAGCATGTTCCTCTAGAATCTGTCTGCAAAATTCCAACAAAATAATCTTTTCCCCACAATGTTTGGGCAATAGGAAAGGTTTCCTAGAAAATCTGAACACCCAAATATAGGTGTGTTGGGAGAACTGAATGAAGTAACATCCCCACACACTCACTAAGGTCATGGCCTGTAGGGACATTCTGAATCCTTAATCACTAGTGATCACCTTAATCCCATGGAAGATGAAGAGGTTGTTGATTTGGAAAAATGGGGGAAACTCTGATCCCACTGAATCTGGGGGAAATAGTCCCATGGGGCAGCCTGAGCAGATCCATCAACAAAGAACACCAACTACAATTAAACCTCAGATTCCTAGATTCTATCGGGAAAGTGGCCAGAGGATGTAGGAGGTCATATAGAATTTATGTTCTGCCTCAACCTTCCTCATATGGATGTCAACATTCTTAATGATGATGCCAGTCCAGTCAAAGCATGCCTTGTTGGTAGTCATACCATATACAAAGTAGTACATCTAAGGGAAGAACTCCCGAGCATGGGGCTCCCCAAAAATCTTTCATAAAAATATAATTTTTGCCTGGATAGGCTCCTTGAAATCGGAGCAAGGGATATCCATCCGCATTTTCTTGAAATCTCTACATGGGCATTTTAGCCACTTGGTGTTGAGGTGACATCGAGCTGGTTCAACTACTTTCTTGAACTGGTCAAGTGAAGCAGTCCTAGTGAGACTAGTGGCATCTAAGAAGTGCGGGATGTGCCACCCTATGGTGGTGTCATCATATTCCAAAGAGATGATGGGCATCAAGTAACCAAGGGGGTTGGGAGAAACCAACACAACAACCAAACTACCTGGGTTGTAACATCTGGCCAAGAGAAAAATTATCTTCGGCACTTGCACTGAGCATGGAAAACCAATCGCTTTAATGATACCAGATGTTGCTAAGTTGACTGAGATAGAGTCATTGGCCCATCATAGTTGATGAATTGATTTAATGAGGCCCTTCAATTTGGCCAAAGTACTGACATCTGTGTTGGTGATATCTTTAAGATTAGATTCAATTCAGGAGCCCATTAATTATATTTCTAGGTTAATAGGAGCTTGGCCAATACCCATTCTAGTTTGTTCTTCTTACTGGTGCACGCAGGAGCATTTGAGAGTTTAGGGCTCCTGGGAGGTGAATATGCTAAAGCCATTTCTTTCTTTCATTACCCTGTATGTGCAAACTGAACAACCATCAATATATAAACATTAAAAAGATTCAAGGTTCTGGAGGTCTTGAGCATGATTTTAATTTTCCACCTAAAAAAAAAATGTTAAATATCTTAAAAAGGAATCATGTGTCTAAATATTGCATTTAATTTTAACACATGAATCTATCCTTGCCCATAAAAGACCGGGAATGATGATCAAAAATGTCAAATGGGGCAAAATATTTCAGGCTTACCAAAACACTTGGCATTAACTTGAAAATATAGTAATGTCCATTGACAAGATAGGTGGATTTTCTACCATACTCTAACACGCGCATGCCCACTTAGCTAAGTAATGAAATTTAGTAGACATTTGTATTGGCACAAGTTGCATGAATAACACTTGGGACAAATCATAAATTCTCATGCATGGGAACTAATTCCACCACTAAGATGGAAAGGACAAAGGAGAGAGAAATATTAATGACCTGCTAGTGAGTTGACCTCTGTAACTGACATACCCATCACATCGATGCCCAAAGTCGCATCGACCAAAATGGTGAATGTGCTTATTGGGTGGACATGGTTCTCAAACCTTGTAAAGACTTTGAAAAAAAGAAGGGTCCCTATGAACTACCTCCATAGGACCTAAACTAAGAAAATATCTTAGACATGCAACATCTCCTTAACATGGGAAAACAAAACTTCATAGGCTCAAAAAATGTACAACCAGCTGAGACTACCAATGACACGCAAAATGCCAAGACATTTATAGAACCCATCTCTAATCTACAAGACATGACCAAGTATTTACAAGGAGAAACCATGCCCCAAGGACCCATATCTACAAAATTTACAGACTATAGATCTGAACATAAACAATACTTACAAAAGATTTACAACCCAAGGAGCAGACGTCTCCCCTTTGAGTCAGATGACTACGAAGAGAAAATAGATGCACCAAGTCCAGGGATGATGATGTGCCAAAGGGCAGACATGACCTAAACAACAAGAGAAAATTAATGCCCAAAAAACATGGAAAACAAAACCAAACAAAAGACAAACAAAAAAATAAAATGAACAAATGAAAACAAAAAGGGAACAAGAACAAAACGAGAGCCAACAAATGAAAAAACAAGCAACACAAAAAGAGAAAAAAAAACATAGAAAAAATCAAAGGAGCCCAAGAGCCTACCTAAAACTCAAAGTGCTGAAAGGGGGCACTGTACACAACCTCACTCTATCAGCTAAATGCTCCACAAGAATCATTGAACACACCTCTGCACCTTCCAACTCAAATGTCTCAGCTTGGAAAACAAATTGCTTTACTCTCAAGATAATTCACCAAAAGGTAATTATTTTGTGGTAAGTGTAAAATTTACAAGGTAAATGGCCTTAAATAATGCCTAGGAGAGCACATTAGTTACCAAAATTACTTTGAGAAAAAAGCTAGCAACCGGAGTCTGGACCTCAGAGCACCTAGCAATCATTCATCTTCAAAAGAAATAGGAATGTTTGTCAGGTCCTAGAGGTCCAAAACCATCAGCCTTAGGAACGACACTCAGGGATTCGGATCCCAGAGAAAACAAAGGGCACCAAAAATTTTGCACACAAAATGTAGGGACAGGTATGCAGGGCATAACACCTTCTCTTTCTCTTTCTTTGTTTCCTTTTCCTTCTCTTTCTCAGTTTCCTTCTGAGGTTTGGTGGCTGCCTCTTCTGTATCCATAGTTGTTGTATCATTATCACCTTGAGTTGTGTAATAATATAGTACTTGTTCCAATACAGGCAGCATGAATGGATCAGTAGTATAATTAACACTTATAGTCATTGGTTATGTATTAGTGTCCTTAGTTTCCATAACATCTTCATCCTGTGACATATCATCTCTTGGATCTGTGTCAGTGATATCTTCAATGATAACTTCATTGGTGTCAAATGTCAAGTCAATATGATTATTCTTACCTTGATCATTTTTGACAACTTCATCAGTTATGTTATCCTTTCCTTGCTTAGCTTGAATTCAATCTCTTTGATGTCTGATATCTCTCTCCATTTTGCATCATTATCTAACTGTACTTGCTCTAATTATCCTATCATAATCTTTAAAGATCTTCCTTTCACAAGGAATTGTTTAGAGTATTGTTTCAATGTCTCTTTAATTTCTTGTACAGATAGATTCGATACAGTTAGCACAAGAGATCTTTCTCTCATTTTTTTTCCGCATTCATATCATATTTCCATCTTGCATCTATGTTGTTTGGAATTTAGAGAAGTAGTCATTCATACCAATGTCAAGATTCTATCCGAGATTCTGGTGGAACTCTAAATTTTTGATGAATTCTTGTTTGGAATGTAGAGAAGTAGTCATTCATAAAAATTTCAAGATTCTATCCTAGATTCTGAATGTGCTCATTAATTTTATAAATGATAGGCTATCAAAATTCCATGTCACATTTCCAACTGATGGAAAGAAGTTCTCAAAATAAAAGTATATGCATACCAATACTGAGTCGAACTTCAATGTGTTTTTCTTTTCATTCCTTATAGTGTTCATGTTGTCTTCAAATTGTTTCAAAAATATCTCACATACATTAATCTCCATATCTTTATTTACAATCTTGTAAGCCAAATCAATAGCTCCACAAGGTACATTGTCCACTTGGGATGATTGGAATACTCAGTAGGATAAGATGTTACATGAAAATTTCAACTCGGGGTCTTCAATAGTAGAAATATTTATACCTCTTCCATCCCATCTGGCTTTGGTTAACTCACTCAGCTTATTCTTCTCAATCTGTCTGATAGCTTTAGGCTTGTCACCAATCAAATAAATTGTGATAATGTGTAACCCATCCTTTGTGATCTTCACAGGTTGATCTAGCCACATAAAATGATCATTTACTTGGCTAAGGACCATCCTTATCCACTAAATTTTGAATACCCTTGGGATATGCAGGGCATGTGTCAAACTTTTTGACTCCAGATGAACATTATCACTCTTTAGTTTCCCATCTCCAGATAACTTTTGGTAAGATGACTCAAATTCCACTTCACAAATATCTTCAACTTTGCAATGGATGAACTTGCACACATCTTTGATCAATCAAATTCTATCCAAAATGGATGAAATTGCTCCCATCATGTCTAGTTCATCTACCTTAGCAGGAGGTAGTTTATACTTGGGATTCACAGGCTCAACATTCTCAACTACAACTAGGTTTTGAGATTTCGGGGCCATATCCTCTTGTCAAACACAAATATTTTGAACTAGGGTTTACGACTATGACTCGGTTACACTAATGCAACTAGGAAAAAACCACAAACACCTTAAGTGATAGAAGTAATATTCTATGGTGTGCTTGCACAATACCACAAGACAAGACTTCTCTTGTCCTAGTCCAATTAGGATCCTAATATTCTCTATAGGACCAGTCTAGCCTCTGGTCACTGAGCCTAAGAATCTCCCTAACTCTTCTCTAAGAATTCAACTATTGTGCTTCACCTTGAAGGACTTCCACCATGAAATTTGTCTCACCATGCTCCACATCGGTTCCAAGGCTTTCAATGCCAAATCCTTGAAATCAAAACCATACATGTTACAAGGGTCTTGTATATGTTTTACTCTGCGTCCTTACAACTCCATTCCCATAACTCTTCAATCCCAATTTAGTCGAGTTCCCAATTTCTCTTCAAATTGTCCTATTAGGCCTAATGGTCCTATTAGCCCTATCCATATGATTTTTCTGGATTAACTCCCAAAAATTTCTCGCAAACCCCAAAAATAATGAGGGATCCAGATACCCTTTTGGGAGACCTAAAATATTTTTAAGTTCTAAGGTTACCAAGTTTTCCGTACATCACTATCCTAGAAAGTAGGGCTTTTAGGCCTATTTTGGCTCTCTATAAGAAACTCACTGATTTATCTCCAAAACTGTATCCAAATGGATTGGCTAAGCTATGAGATCAACACTAGGGACCTATGGAACTCTAAAACCACTAACTCCACTCTTGGTTCAATTCTCCATTTCCTACCCTTGTCTCTGCAAATGGTTTTATCCTCACCATACCTCTAACCGAACTATCCTATCTCACCTAGGGCATGGTTTTAAAAATAGCTAAGCACCTTCCCTGAACTCCTACCTCTATATACAAAATATATAAAGGATCCCCTACAAGATTCATCCAACCTTTGAATATTTCTATGGTTGAATCTCAAGTGGGAGCCATGAAAGAAAAAATTGTCTAAAAGGCACCAACAGACTACCTAGTTTACAATTATTTTCCTACAGCTTGAAGATTAACTCAAAAGAACTAAAACAATGAAAAGAAAAATATTAGAACACTCCACACTACATGAATCCACCACTATTTCTTGAGTTTCAATCCATTAGAACAATGTTAACATACAAAACAAGTAGATTATGCACTGTATTCAAGGAACTCTTCTTTCTTACTCACAAAAACTCTCACTTCGAGATTCAAGCCTTAGACTATCTTAGATTCCATTCTCCACCATTTGAAATCAATTCCCACTCCTAAATTTTTGGGGATCCCATGTTGTCGAGTTGCATGCAACATTTGCAATTTCTTGCAAATGTTGTCATGACAACTTTTGGCATCTTTTACATTTACTATGCTAACTAGAATATAGGGCCTCTATGCTATGTAGTTCAATGAAATAACCCTATTTAATGACCTCAAATCATATTTTAAATCCTTCATGGGTATAGGACACATTTTGAACCCAAATCCCAACTTTAGACCAACTAGGCCTAAGCTAACAAAAATAACTAACAATGACTAATTGGTGACCTTAGTACTAACACTAACTCACCTAGTCCACATGACCTACTAAGGCCTCAAAGAAAATACACATCTCTAACTTGGCTAAGGTTAGGTACAAGCCAAAAAATTCTAATGCTTGAGGATTTCATAGGTGCTCCTGCACCATCCTCCCCTAAACAAAATACTTCAATCCATCCTTGGATTGAGGAAGTTGAGGTCAATGCCCAATGTTTTTAACTCTGTTTCCTTGATCCACACAACATTTGCATCAAGTTGTCTCAACCATTTGATTAAGTGTTGTTTATACTCCTTCTTTATGGTCTTCTTGTAAACTCTGGAATCCAGAATGCTCTCTACTTGTTGGATTGGTGTGCAAGTGTAGTTCTTCAATCTCCTGATGAATTCATTCAGACTTTGTTCAACATCAAAGACTAGACCTTTGTATAGTACTAAGTCTACAATATTGAACAATGGAGACAAACCCATATCTTCTAGTAGCTCCACCTTATAAGCATTGGCTCCATACTTAGCTAGTATGACACATGGGCCAATTATTCTCATTTTAAACTTATGTGGGCTTCCTTTCTAAATTCTTTCCTTGTTAAGATGTACCATGACAAGATATTCAACCTTAAATTGAACATCCCTTCTTATTGCATCCACTCTTTACTTGATCTTGTCAGTATTCTCAGTGAGTGTCTTCCTAACTGTATCATGAAATTCTTGCATTGAATGGGAAAAATCATTTGCATACCCACTCCCTTTGGCTCCATCCTTCAAGTCTCTAAGTTCATAAATACCCCTGGGATGAAGACCATAGACTATTTCAAAGGGACTCTACCCTGTTGTCCTGTTGAATATGTCATTGTAAACATACTCTTCTTTTGCAATGAGTTGGTCCCAAACCTGACCATATTCTTTTGTCAAACATCTTAGGATATTTCCAAGGCTCCTATTCACTACCTCTATCTAACCACCTGAATGAGGATGGTAGGAAGATCCAAATGATAAGTTGGTGCCTAACTTCTACCAAAGAGTCTTTGAAAAGTGACTCATAAACTTGGTGTCTCTGTCAGACACTATACTCAGTGGTAAACCATGAATCCTAACAACCTCCTTGAAGAATAAAGAAGCTATTTGGCAGGTATCATTTTTTGTGTTGCATGGCACAAAGTGAGTCATCTTACTAAATCTATCTACAATCACATAGACACTGTCCATCCCTTGTCTAGTCTTGGTTAAACCTACCACAAAGTCCATGCTTAGAAATTCCTATGGGCTAGCTGGAATGGGTAAGGGTTGATATAGACCTGCATTTGTAGATGTTCCTTTGGCCTTCTGACAGATAACACAACTCTCAACATATCTCTTCACATCCAATTTCATCTTGGGCCAAAAATAAAATCTTTGGACTAACTCTTGAGTTTTATTAACCCCAAAATGGCCACTAAGTGCACCATTTTGTTTCTCTTGTATGAGATTCATTCTAATAGATGACTTAGGGACACACAACTGACCCCCTTTAAACAATAGACCAGACTGCAAAGTGTATTCAAAGTATTGACTATGAAAGTGATTTCTGTACTCTTGACATACCTTGTAGATGTCTACAAAGTCCTTATCTTCATCATACATGTCTTTGAAGTTGGAAATTCCCATACTCTGCAGTTGAATCTCCTGAATGGTCAATGCTCTTCTTCTCAAAGCATTTGCAACTTTATTTTGCAACCCTTTCTTTTGTTTGATGTTGAATGTATATGCTTGTAGGTATTCAACCCACTTCATATGCTTATGACTCAATTTGTCCTGTGAGTTAAAGTAACTCAATGCTTGGTTGTCAGAGTAGACAATAAACCCCTTTGGCAATAGGTAATGCCTCCATTTCCTTAATGACTGGACCAGAGCATACATCTCTAGGTCATAAGAAGAATATTTCTTCTTAGCTTCACTCAACTTCTCTGAATGGAAGGCCACTGGTCTTCTCTCCTAGCTTAGGATTGCTCCAATTACCATATTGCTGGCATCACACTCCACTATGAACAAATTTTCAAAGCTTGGCAACACTAAAATGGGTTGGGTTGCTATCTTCTTTTTCAGTAGTTCAAAGACATTATTAGCTTGATCATTCCAAAAAAATTTGGTCTTCATGCCTCCCTTAATTGTATCTAACATAGGATCGCATATTGCACTAAAATGTTTAATAAAATATCTATATTATTGTGCAATACCATGCAAGCTCCTTACCTTAGTGCTTGTCCTTGGAGTAGGCCAGTTGATGATGGCCTCAACTTTGCTTGGATCCATTTTTAAGTTACCTTGTGATAGTACAAAACCAAGGTACACCAGCTCTATCATGATGAACTCACACTTTTCTAAGTTGATCATCAACTTCTCCTCCTACAGCTTCTTAAATACCAATTCCAAGTGCTTGAGGTTCTCTTCTCTTGTTATAATAAAGATGAGTATGTCATCAAGTACACTACTACAAAATTCCCAATGTAGTCTTTCAGTACCTCAATCATCAACCTCATAAAAGTTGATGGGGCATTGGATAGGCCAAATGACATGAAAATCCATTCATACAGTCCTTCAATAGTTTTGAAGGATGTCTTCCACTCATCCCCTTCATTCACCCTTATCTGGTGGTAACCAGTTTTGAAGTCTATCTTTGTGAAGTATCTAGCCCCTCCTAGACAGTCCATTAGGTCTTCTATCCTAGGGATAGGGAACCTATACCTAATGGTAATCCTATTGATTTCTCTAGAGTATGTACATCTCCAAGTTCCCCCTTTCTTAGGTGCTAGGACTGTGGGTACGACACAAGGGCTAATTCTCTTTCTTATAAGACCTTGTTCTAATAGTTCTTGGATTTGTCTAGCAATCTCTTCATTATGTTGGGGAGTCATTTTATAGGCTGCCTTATTGGGTATGGTAGCTCTAGGGATTAGGTCTATTTTGTGTCTTATTGACCTCTTAGGTGGTAAGGTGGATGGTTGTCCATCACTCACTATCCCTTGATACTTCTGCAACATCTCTTAGACTTCTTTTGACAGCTCTATCCTCTTCTTTGTTTTGTCTGCAACTTCTTTTGGCTTCAACACCAGTGTAAAGCCAACTACTTCTCCTTCATCTAGAACCTCTAAGAACTCCTTTTCACCCACCATGAGGACATTGGGACCAGTAGACTTCACTTCTGCATCCTCCAATAGTGACTGGATTTTGCATGTCACATTTTCTTTCTTGAAGGTATATGAGTTTTTCACTCCATTGTGCATAGCCATCCGATCAAATTTCGATGGTCTACATAGGAGAAATTGACATGCGTCCATAGGTAAGACATCACATAAAAATTTATCTTTATATCTCCCAATGGAGAATTCCACCCAAGCTTGTTCATTAACTAGGACATGTTGTCCTTTGTTTAGCCAAGTGACCTTATAAGGGTTGGTGTGGGGTATCCTTCCCATTTTTTAGCTTACTAACTGCCTCTTCTGACACTATGTTTTTAGTTGATCCTGAGTCTATGATGACTCTACACACCTTTCCCATCATCTTAAACTTTACTCTAAACAGTGCTCTCCTCTGACTGCTTTCTTCCTTCACTGGTTCTTTTATGAAAGTTCTCCTCATCATAAAGTTTTCTCCCTCCTCTAATTATAATGGTACTTTAGGGTTCTTGTTCCCACTTGTCTCTTCATGAACATAGTTCACTCTTTTTTCACCTCCTTGAGAGGTACTTCCCTTCTTTGGAAACCTATATGCAAGATGTCCAAACTGATTACAGTGGTAACACTTCATATTGGAAAAATAGTTGCCTCTCCCTTGACTACTGCCTCTTCCTCTATTGTTAGAGTTCGTTCCTCTTCTTGAACTTCCCCTACTGAAGTTTTCTTCATGTTGTTCAGTGAGCTTAGTCTCTGATTGCCCTTTAGATTTAGAGCTTCTTCCTCCATAGCCACTTCTTTGTCCTCTAGCATCTCTTCATCTACCTCTTCCTCTTGAAGTATTGGAATCTTGTTTCTTCTTCAACTTATCCTCCACCTTGATAGAAATTTGGTGGCACTTTGAAACTATATGTGGAGTCAAAAGACTCATCTCATCTTGAATGGTCCATTTGAGGCCATTAAGATACCTTGCTACTTTCACTTTCTCATCTTTTTCTATCCTTGACCTCATACAAAGTCTTTGAAACTCTTTAGTGTATGAATTGACATCTAGGTCATTCTTCCTTAGACCTTGTCTTCTCTTATGCAATTAGATTTAATACTCCTTAGGAATGTAAGCCTCTTACTTTTTCTACCATAGCTCTCCATGAAGCAATATGCTTCTTCCCATCCTTCTCTATCTTATCTTGGATGAATTTCCACCAAGTGAGTGCAGATCCTCTCAACCTAGATTTTGCAACCTTCACCTTTTGAGCCTCAGTGATGCCATCACACTTAAAATGGATTTCTAGGCCATCTATACAATCAAGAGCTACTTCTGGTTCCATTTTTCCACTGAAAATGGGAACTCCTTCCAATGTTTTTCCACTCATAGCTTTTAGATCTTTCAAGAATGGTTCTTGTTCATAGACTTCATCTTCAATGGAAAGGTCTTTTCCTTTCCCTTCAACCTTATCTAACACTTCATCTGCCTTCACATCAACTTCATCAAATTTTTTCTCAAGTTGAGCCAACATATCTTGGAGTAGCCTATTCTCCACTTCATGCTCATCTACTTTCTTAGCTAGTTTAGCATTTGTCGCCATTGTTGATTCTCCAATGGATTCTATGGGTTGAAATATTAACCACAAGCCTGATCAAACAAGCTCTAATACCAATTTGATAGAAGTAATCTTCTATGGTGTGCTTGCACAATACCACAAGACAGGACTTCTCTTGTCCTAGTCTAATTAGGATCCTAATCTTCTCTATAGGACCTCATACCTGATTAGGAAAAGTTGGTTGCACCCGATCCAAAGGACGAGGTGTCTTCAACTATTGTGAATGATGTTCCATCTTCCATGGTCTTTCTTTAGTTGGAATTATATGATGTGCCCAATGACTGAGAGGGGGGGGTGTGAATCAGGAACCAATAAAACTTAATCCTTTTAATCCATAATTAGATTGACTTAATTTTTTGCATGAATATAAATTGAAAGCAAATAATCATACAAAACACATAACACAATATTTGGTTACCCAGAAACCTTCCAAAAGAAAGTAAAACTGGGGTGGGGATGATACCCACAAGATTTAGTACTACATTATAAATTTAGCCTGTTAGATCTTACAATGACCACTTCTAATGGTCTGCCCTGTTAGGAGCATAGAAAGGACTGTTAGGTCCACCTTGTTAAAGGATTTGGTACAATACAATAAGTAATGCAACTCGGTTAAGAGATTTAAATAAAGGACTGTTAGGTCCACATTGTTAAAGGATTTTGCTCATCCACCTGTGAGAATGAACCAAATGATGATCTACACTATGAAACTATGATTGATGAATAAGATCCTTTGAATATAACTGATCACCTTAATGTGATAGATAAGACTTTGATGTCCTAAATACTTCTGCACTTAACTCAAACAGCCATTCGCATGCCTTATGCATACATAATCATATTCATTATCTTCTCATAATTTTTGCATCTCCTACATATTGGATAAAACAAAATATCTTACATATATATCTTTATCCAACAAATAACTTTGTAAGTCGGCTTGCACTAAACAAAATTATATTTAACAATATATGCAAAGTTGGCTTCAAACTATCACTCAGGTCCAAAAGACTACTCGGGTGATAAACTTTCACTCAGGAAATGTTGAATACTCAAGTGATGCTAAACACTCAGGCGATGATGAACACTCGGGCGACACTGTATACTTAGGCAACACTGAATGACTAAGTGTTTTAACACTAATTGACAATATTTCTTTCCAGAAGGTCTACAATCTCGCCCTTTGACATTAGTGACAAAAAAACTTATCATTAAGTTCTGTATCTAATATGTAAAAAATCCCCCTTTCTGTCTGCTCAGGTTTTGACACTTGCTCTGCTACTTGGGTCCAACTGACTCTATTTTTTTATTTTTCAAAATTGTTATTGTAAAATATATCTTCTTCACTATTCACTGTACATATGTTTCTTGATGATATTTATAATGACATTTCCCTCTTATACAATGATATTTCCCCCTTGTTTTTGATAAGAATTCCAAAAATGACATATACAAGGTTCTCCCAAAGTAGGATAGAAAATCACTATGTACCTTCAAAATTTGAGACAGAGCGTTGTCCCAATTGTCATGTAGTACCTTCAAGATGTGCAATTCAACTTGTATTTCTACGGATAACTCTAGCATTAGCTCAATAAATGAGAATTTGTTTTCTGTGGAAGAGATTCTCTGGTCCTTCTTCTCTCAACACTTTAGCTTGTAAATCAATAAGATAATTTATTTTCATGAAGTGAGCAGAACTAGTGCTTGGGTCAAGTGCTAACTGCCTTGCACTTTCCTCCATATATGCATCAATATTTACTAACTTGTTCTTTATTTCCATAGTAAAGTTAGACGAGTCACTCAAATTTACAAATAATGCTACCTCATTTTTCACAGTGGTTTCTAGAGTGCTGATGGCCATTGTAAGCTACACCTGGTCAATTGCAATCTTCTTTGCAATGTTCTCTAGAACCTTGTTCTCAAATTTCTTCTCTGCCTTCTTAAGTAACTTATCTTGACCATTCATATCTGTGTTGAACTTTTGGACAATCTCAACAAGTTAGTCCATTATTGAGTCACTCTCATTGACTTCAATCGGCAATGCATCTACAAATATGCCTTTGACATCTTCAAGTACTTTGTTCCTTCATCTTTCCTTTGAGAGTTTTTGCTGTGAGGCTCTTTTCTTCAACAGTTCTCCCAAAATATCCATTTGTTCTACAGATAGGTTGGATAGATCCCAATTAGGAATCACAATCTCTTTATCTAGATCTATCTTATCAATAATTACTACCTTATACTTAGGAATTGATGAAGGAACAATTTCCTTACATTTACCTATCTCATCCTTTGCTTCAGTATCCACTCCAATTAGGTCATTGACCTTTATAGTACCAATTTTTGGATCAATATTTACTGATGAATAAATAGTAGAAATTTCTACCTTTCCTTTCTATGACTTGCCTGTGCATGTCTCAATAGTAAGAGGAGCCTGTTTCTCGGTCTTTGTCTATTTAGATGTAGATTCTGCACCCTTGTCTTTGCTTGGATATACAATATTATGTATAGGAGATTGGGGTAGTGATTTCATTGCCTCAACTACAATCTTCTCTGCATTGGACTCTTTAATAGTATGTACCTTGGGTAGAGTATCATCATTTCCTTGTGCTGGAGGATCTATAATCGGTACTTCTTCCTTCACATTTCCTTCTGCTATCTCAAATATTGATTTCCACACTAGTGTGGTATGCTGAGCTACTTCTTCTATATTCTTGTTCAATATTTGGAATGCCCTGAATCTGGGGGTGTGATTATTCTCATATTTTCTCAAGGCCTCTTTCACTTCTTTGCCTTTCATTGCAGGCATGACCTGCTTCAATGTCTCTTCCCTTATATCTCTTTCAATTTGTACTACATTCTTCCAAGGAAT
This sequence comes from Thuja plicata, assembly GCA_018584345.1. Classification (NCBI taxonomy): domain Eukaryota; kingdom Viridiplantae; phylum Streptophyta; class Pinopsida; order Cupressales; family Cupressaceae; genus Thuja; species Thuja plicata. The sequence goes on from MU225789.1 coordinate 4,256,819, forward strand.
AGATACTGCCTTAAATAAGTCTTCAGTCATATAACTCTTCAACTTAGAAGGGTCATATTTCCACTTTTCCATCTTCTCCATGAATGCTTGCTCAATCTTCTTCTTTTATTGTTCTGACCTAGAAGCATACTTCAATGACTTCAAAGAACTCATGGCTCTTCCTTCTTTAAGGTCTTTAATCTTCTGATCAAGTGTGGGTGTTGGTTTAGTGAAGACACATTATCTTCCTCATCATCATCCTCTTCATCACTTAGTATAATTTTTCTCCTCTTTCCTTAGACACACACATTGTTAGGCAGGTGCATGTTGTACTCACAAGAGAATGCCAGTGATATGCTAGAGGAAGGTGGGGATTTCTACCTTTGCCTATGTCACTGATGCTAGTGGTGCTTCCACCTGGATCACTAGGAAGGGATGCTAGACAAAGTAATAAGTGTATCTAGGTGGATTATTGAAATGCCCAGAAAGGTGCGTCTGGTTTCTATAGTAAAATGCTCCATGCCTTATAAAGAAAGGTGTGCTGGGTTTCCTTTATAAAATTACCAAGTGCGTCTGGTTTCCATAGTAAAATGCTCCATGTCCTTAACCAATAGAATCAACTGATACTGCATCACTAACTAAGGCTAGTGCATCATATCTATATATAGTATTGGAGTTGATGAAAACTATCAACCCACAGCTCCCAAGAATCACCTGCATGCAAACTTGTCACAAAAAGAGAGAAGCAAAAAAGCTATGGAGACCAAAAATCACAGATCAATGGAAGAGGAAACATATTGTGCAAACAATGTAGAAAAACTCTTATTGCAATAACATCCTCAATTAATTAATAACCATCAAAGTGAATAATTTACAAAGAGGGAATCCTTATAAAAGGATACCAAAACCCTAAAAGGGAAACCCTAAAGGGGAAATATCTAGGTTGCATAATAATAATTAATAAAAGAATTAATTTTTAAATGCCTAAGGTTTAGCTTAAGTAAAAGAGAGATAATAAGTGACTTAATAATTAAATCAATATGATTTAATTAATAAGTAGAATCACTTTATTACTCTAACATATAGGAATATGCGATTTTCTCTCTGATCTATCCACTACCTATAGATAGTAGGGCATACCAATTCTCATTTGGTAGTAGCTCCCACTACAGTGACATGACAAATTTAGGGAATATGCAAAGCTCATAGTGATTCTCTAGATGGATACAAAACATAGAAAGTCCTTGGGATCTTCTCAGGGTGACAAAAGGAGTAGTGCCTTTATTCTTTTTCAATGTAGGTGTTGTCTTCCTCTTCTTATGAATTGGTTTTGGATACTCGGATGCTCTTCATATTCTTTCTCAACTGAGTGAGTTGCAATTCTACTAGGTTGAATACCAGATTATTCTTTACTACTTTGTAAGCTAGGTCAATAGCTTCACATGCAACACTGTTGGGTTTTCTCAAGCTATATATGTTGTGGGATATCACATGAATGCCAAATTTCATCTCCATATCAGTTACTCCATTGATTCTCATGCCTCTTATGTTCCACTCGGCAAGAGTTAACTCATCTAGTTCATCCCTGTTTAGGGTTTTGGTAGCTTTTGGCTTGTCTAGCATAGGAACCCGATGACACGGTGAATTATCTGCTTAGTGATCTTCACAGGATGATCCAACCATAGTTTCATTTTCTAAACATGACTAAGAACATATCTCATCCATTTTTTCTGGAAGTCCCTCGACATATGCATGATATGTGTCAAACCCTTGGTTTCGTGGCGCTTATGCTCGGGCTTCAGATTCCCATTGCTACATAATTTCTCATATGTTTGATTCATCTCACTGGTTGCAAGCTCCTATATGTTGCAGTGATAGAAGCTGTGAATGTCATTAACCAGTAACACTCTTGGAGGTATTAGGGAATGAGATCCCATCAGGTCTATCTCCTCTACAACTGTCGGATGAAGCTTGAACACTGGAGGATCACAAATTGCATTCCTTACTAGCATCTCCAAACCTTTCTTGACCTTACTGCTAGAAGTGGATGCCATATTGCTCAGATGAAATGATCAAACTCCACTTTCAATCATGAATTCAGACTGAATTTGCTAAGGGCTCTAAATTTACTTGTAAAATAATAGCTTTGTAAGTAATACTCTTTAAAATCCTTCATATGTAAGAGATTTTCAACTGTTAGAGTATTTCATTAAATGCTCTATACATAGTAGCTAGCGTGACTTGGGTGTTTCTCCAAGATTCACTCAGAAGATTGAGTGAAAATAACTTTCCAATTATCAATACTGCCTGACTCAGCTCGGGTGAGATAGAGTGACTCAGGAATAACTAACATTCTAACTTGGGTTGAACTACAATATGTCCTCATGCATCAATATGCAGATATGGACTGTATTGCTTATCTGGAACTAATGTAGGATGGCTTGTATTACAGAGTTCCATTCATCTCCTTACTTTCCTATTCTATAATGATAGATCCACCCATCTCACTATTTAGGGTGTAATTAGATCCTTCATTGCTTTGACCTAAATTATTTGAGGATTTCCTTACCCATTTCTTGTTCATTTGAGTTCTGATTTCAGAGACTTTGGCTTTACCATTCTCAAAACCAGTATCAACTTTTTCTTTGTTCATACAGCTCTTACTTAGATGACTGAGTTGCTTACACACATAGCATCTCTTAGTAGGATCTCTTTTTCTAAAGTGAGTCTTCATACAATTTTCACCAATGTGTCCATATTCACCATAGTGACAACATCTGTTCCAAGTGTTGTAATCCCAACCAAAAATTTCCTTAGCTAATTGTTCAGCAGGATTCCAATTCTTAGTTCTGCACTCGAAAGATTTATGACCTTGTTTGTTGCATTTGTACCATTTCCCTTCAAACTTAGGTTTCTCTTTACATTCACTTACTCTATGTCCATGTTTTTTGCAACTGTAACATTTACCATTAAATTTTGACTTTCCATCGCTCGAACATTTATTTGATGTATACCCCAACTTACCACAATGATTGCATGTAGGTTTGTTGTTCCTTTGAGCTCCTTGCTGTGAGGATTCACCTTGTTCAGTATAACCTAATCTAGTCTATCCATGATGTCTGAGTTCTATTGCCTAATCCATGCTAGTTTGTGAATTCATCATACTTTCATTTATTTGTTTTTCAATATTGAGATCATTCTGCAGTCTTTCATTTTCTATCCTTAGATTGACAACTTCTTATGTTGCATTGTTGAGTTGACTTACCATATCAGCTTGCTAAAGTGATAAGTGTTGGATTTCTTTTTCTTTTTCTCCTAATCTTGTACTTAGTAGTACTTTGTCTTCTTGTGCTCTATTTCTATCATCTTCTATTTTGTTATTTAGTTCCATGACTTCACACATTCTGATTGAGTGAAATTCTGGTTCTCTTTTCAATTTTTGACTTCTTCATGTAAATTGAGATTCTTTGCAAGCAAGTCTTCAATGGCTGCATCAGCTTCTTCTAAGCTTCTATCTTTGCAAAATTCTTCAATTATTTATTCTATATAATTCTTGTCATTCATCTGCACTGCTAATTCTTTTCTTCTCTTTAGGGAAAGAGAGATTTGCTCCTTAATTTTTATGATCTGATCCATGGCCACTTTAAGATCTATCTTTTCATTCTCAATGGATTTATCCAGTCTGTATGTTTCCATATCCTCTGATCTTTTCTCAAGTTGTTAAACTTCTAATAAGAGAACCACCATTCTAATACCAATTTTTGGAATTATATGATATGCCCAGTGACTAAGGGGGGGGGGGGTGAATGAGGAACCAATAAAAATTAATCATTTTAATCCATAATTAGATTAAATTATTTTTTTGCATGCATATAAATTGAAAGTAAAGAATCACACAGAACACATAACACAATATTTGGTTACCCAGAAACCTTCCAAAAGAAAGTAAAACTGGGGTGGGGATGATACCCACAAGATTTAGTACTATAGTATAAAGTTATCCTGTTAGAGCTTACAATGACCACTTCTAATGGTTTTCCCTGTTAGGAGCATAGAAAGGACTGTTAGGTCCACCTTGTTAAAGGATTTTGTACAATACAATAAGTAATGCAGCTCGGTTAAGAGATTTAAAGAAAGGACTGTTAGGTCCACCTTGTTAAAGAATTTTTATGATCCACCTGTGAGAATGAACCAATTGATGATCTTCTATGTGAAACTATGTTTTTTGAATAAGATCCTTTGAATATAACTGATCACCTGAATGTGATAGATAAGACTCTGATGTCCTGCATACTTCTGCTCTTAACTCAAACTATCATTTTCATGCCTTATGCATACATAATCATATTCATTATCTTCTCATAATCTTTGCATCTCCTACATATTGGATAAAACAAACCATCTTACATATATATCTTTATCCAACAAATAACTTTGTAAGTCGGCTTGCACTAAAAAAAATTATATTTAACAATATATGCAAAGTTGGCTTCAAAGTGTCACTCGGGTCCAAAAGACTACTCAGGTGATAAACTGTCACTCGAGTGATGTTGAACACTTGGGTGATGCTGAACACTTGGGAAACACTGTATACTCGGGCAACACTGAATGATTAAGTGTTTTGACACTAATTAACAATATGTCTTTCCATAAGGTCTACATCTTCTTCATGTCTTATTCATCTGATCTATCATTTCTTCAACATTCACTTTAGGTTTCTTAGATGTTTCTTCCTTGGTAGGAGCTTTGCATCGGTACCTACAATATTTGGCAAGGTGACCTAGCTTTTGACAATGAAAATCATGCAATGCAAGGGTTTTTCCAAGATCTTCTATTGTTCCTACCATGTAGCAACATGTAGTTTGTAGCATTGTGCCCATATCTTCCACAGACTAAACATGATATCCTTGTATTATAGTCCCATGGTATAGATGTACCATGTTGGTTGCTTGGAATATTCTGTTGGTTCGGTATGCATTTTTAATTTCTCTTTTGTGATCTGCATTCTTTAAATTTGTGACCATACTTGTTGCAATTATTGCAACAGCCATCAAACTTTGGCTTTCTAGTGTTTTTCATAATATTTTATCTGCATTCAAGTGCTTTGTACCCATACATATTACAACTATAGAAATATCCATCAAACTTAGGTGAAATCAATGAATTACCCCTTTTGCTTCTACATACATTTGTGGTGTGTCCAGTTTTCCCAGAGTGGTAGCAACTAGGCTTGTTTAACTTCGATGGGACAGAAGTGTCGTGATTTTCATCTTGATTAGAAGACTCCTTTCTCAGTTAATTTCTCACCATTGAATCCAAGTATACTTTTATCTTTTGATTGTCTCTGACCTTTAATCTGTGCATCCAATGATCTTAGTATTTCTTCATTTCTTTTTATTATCTCATTGGTTTCTTTTTCATATTTTAGTCTGCTAGCCAATCTTTCAACTTCACACTTCAGTGCTTGATTCTCAAATTCATTCTTGGTTGACTCTATATTAGCATTCACTAGTTGATCGGTCATATTATAGTGTACTTGTATTATCCTTCTGATCTCATTGTCTTTCTTAGCTATTATTGTCTCAAACTATATTTTTTCTTCTTCAGCTCATCTCAGTGTATCTTCAACTACTCCCTTAGAGTAAAGTATCTCACTCATTCTCAATGCTTGTACTTCTTGATCTATCTTTTCCAAGTTCAGTTGATCAGTGAGTATCTTTTTCTTTTCTAGGATTTCTGCAATGGCCGAATTAGCTTCACCATTCAAACTACCTTCAGATTTTGTCTCAAGAGTATCAAAATATTCTTGTGTGGATTTTAGTTCAGTACATAACTAATTTCTCACCTTTAAGGACTTTTCTAAATTTCTTTTCAGATCTTCAATCACTTCTGTAGCACTCTCCAACTCAAACTCAATACTATCAATCTTCTTAGATTGCTTGTAACTTTTCATGGTCGTGATCTTTACTCTCAGGTGTTTAAACCCTTATCTCACAAGACAAGATCTAATACCAATTGTTGGATTATTATATGGAAAGGTAAGTGTTGAGAGGGGAGGGGTGAATAAGCTCTAATAAAATTTTTAACTATTATTCTTTACTTTTCACCGAACTGAATATCATTCATAAAAAACATTGAAAAGCATGTAAAATAAATAAGCAAACTATGATAGATTACTCCATGATTTTTGTTCATGTATAAATCCTTTATTAAAGGAAAAAACTGTGGGGGGATGACACCCACAATCCTTCACTACTGCAGTATAAAGGTTGCTCGGTTAGAGATACAATTTTATCTACTTCTGATAGCTTACCCTGTTAGGAGTATTATACTCAGTTAAAAGTAAAAAATACTTATGCAGTCTACCTTGTTAGAGGATTTTACAATGTCTCATCTAAGAGATGTACCCAGTTAGAGGATTTACAAAATAATACCTGTTAGGGCCGACCCACTGAATGGGATTTTTACTCTCCTAACTATTAAAAAAACTATTACAAAAATGTCTACAATTATGCATCAGCCATAATGTTGTTCAGACTCTTTATTCTCTATAAGTGCATTACCTCATTGTGCACTTGGTAACTTATTTTTTCTACACCTTAGAATATATTCATTCTAACTCCTTTAGCTCTGTTGCTATCACTGCTTCTATTCCTACAATATTCACCATCACTCATTCATTTTTATGGTATGTTCATTTTTATATGATCTTAAGGCAGTTAACCTAACTTAGATCCTTCTTCTTCTGCGATGGAGTTAAATTAGTGCAAGGTTGGTTTCATTCCCAACACATTTATTATTGTTGGATTTCATTGTTTTATTTTCCTCGTGATCATGTATAATGATGTTAGTGCAATCCCAATGTTCTACCTAACTTTTGTCTTGAGAACTGTAAAAGATTTCCCGCTCAATGTCCAGGTTTAATGTATTCAAATTTGAATTGTTATGTCAGCTCTGGTGTACTCAGTAATGTGCTCTGATCTTGCTTGGTGACATTACATCTTCTTGATGAATAACTCTTCTCAACTTGGTGCTTACTATTATTCACTACTTGGTGTTATTAATACTTTGCTTTACCAACTGTCTGACTTAGTGTATTCTTCCTTCTACCAATTATCTCCATTGACTATTATGAATTTGACAAAACTAATGACAACAAACTATCTTGTAGGAGTATCATTTATATCATGATGGATGATCAGGAGAGCACTCTACATCCTTACGTGGTTCCTCCTTACTTGGTTAATATGATAGTTTGTTCAGATTTAGGGGATGCCACAGGTGTTGGCGGTTTATGCTTGAGTTCATGAAGAGAGAGGTTTATGGGGTCTGCATGCAGATTTTTGGACAACTCGAGGGAAGTTTGATGGACTCAGTGTTGTGTTTTTGGATTATAGATTAGATACCCTTGATGCAGGGATGATAACTGATTATGGGAAGTGGTTTACTACTCATCCCTTTCCTAGATTGACAGATCCTACAGAGCCAATGCCCTTTATTGATGACAATGATTCAAATAATTATGATGACTATGATGATGATGATGACAAACAACCTCAACATTGGAGGAGTACGAGGGTCAGTAGAGGTAGAGCTAGAGGTGGTAGAGATAGGGGTGGTGGTGGTGGTAAAGAAGGTGGTAGAGGGGTTGGTGGTGCTACTACTAGGGTTGTGAGAGACAAAGGTAGAGTGATAATAGTTGCACCAAGAGGTGGAGGTAAAGGTGTTCAAGGTGGTAGTTATGGTAGTGAGGGTGGGAGAGATAGAGGCTAGGGTAGAGATGAACTTTGAATTGGATATGGAATACGAGGTGGTGTAGGTCCTATTTTGGCACATGGATGGATTTCTCAAAGGCCTCATGCATTTAGACAGGTAGTTCAACTAGTTTCTCTAGTTGCCCCTAGTCAGGATGTGTAGATGTTATAGGCTGGGATGAAAAAATTATAGGCTCAGTTGGCATACGAAATATGTCAGATACAGAAATTGGTTATAGAGGTATCTCATCTACTGGCTGAGAGAGATAAGGATAATGGGAAGTAGGGTTAGAGTAGGCAGCCGGTTGATCAGACAGAGCTAGAGACAGTTACAGGCCCACTATCTAGATCACCAGGTGATCTGGATGTGGGTACTAGTGCAGGTGGCAGTCAAGCCTTGATTACATTTTTATTACCATATTTTTGGCATGATGATATACTTGAATCTTAGTGATTATGGTTCTATACTTTGATGATGTACTTCCCAATGTACCTTGATGCACTTTTTGACATGGATATTGATGTAGTTCTCTCCCCTTATTGATACTTATGATTTGTTTTCCTTTGATGTCATTATACATTTAGACTTTATGATATTTATGACCTATATACATGATGATGTGAGACTTATGAAGGATGCATTTCTATATGGTTCTCTTTATGCTTGTTTTTGTGATTTTCTATGCAACATGTATGGATGCATTTACTTACTTTGATGTTTATGTATGGATGAAAATGTATATTTTAATTTTATAGATGCTTAGATGGATACCTTAATTAGATGGATAATGTATGTAATATGCTTATATGATGCTTTCTTTTCTATGGATACAATATATATATATATATATATATATATATATGTGATGTTAATGTTGATTTACTTATGGTATGGTTCTATATGGTTATGCAATGTTTTATGTATATATGATGATGGAATGTAATGAATATTACTAAATTCACTTAGATGGATTCAATGGTAAATGAAATGAAAACTAGATGCTCTTAATGTAATGTTCATAAATGAAATAAAGATTAATGAATTGTGTACTTGTTTTTATTTTAATGATTAATGACATGCAATGGTTTAATAAATGCACCTAAATTAAAATGATATGGACTTTTTTTTATTAAAATCCAATGTATTACACCTAGAGGATAAAAGTTGTGATTTGAATTTGGGTGTTGACCCTTGATAAATGCCATAACTATTTACCAATACAAGATTTAAATCTACTCATGAATGCAAATGAAAATGCAATGGGAAAGTTGTCACTTTTCATTGAATCATTTATTTTTGTTTTTATCACCATTAACCTTTTTGAACGTTGAAATTGGTACAACCACCACCAGTTACATTTCAACCATGATGATATGAATACTACTTTCATTGGTTTCCATTCTGCAAGTTGATCCCCACATTAAGGTATGGGGAACAAAGATGACTTAGATATCCTTTGTGTAAATAGACAAAGAATTAATCCTTTTCATATGCAAATGTCCTCTATGATACTTGGATGATCAAGTCCTGACAATTTTGCACAATAATACAAATTAACCCTGTAAGCAGAAGACAAAGAAAATATCATGCTTCATCATTGCTTCTCTAGTCCGGAGACATGTTTGAGTTGCTACAAAGATATGATGTAAAAAGTCAAGAAACAACATTTGAACATATTTTACATTGTTATTTGATCTATTTTTCCAAAACAAATTCACTCATTTTTACTATTTCGATCTTGATTTTGGTGTTTTGATTTGATGTTCAACTTTTTGAATTGATGCTTGGTTTTGGGATGGTTAGATGTTTGAATTGTTCATAAGGTCTTGAATCTTGTTCTTGATTAGACATGTTTATATAATGCCTATGTCTATTTTGATGAGCTCACTAAGTTTGTATTTTTCCCCTTGTTTGATTTGGCAATGATGATGAGTGAAGATGAATTTCAAAACTATGATAAAAGATTTATTGGGAAACTAATCTGTGTAGGTGAAGGATTTATTATGAATATATACATGAATGGAGAAATGAAAATGGATATGTACAAGGATGGAAGAAATGTGAATGATGATAAAATGGAGTGGTACTTGATAGATAGAGAAGCGTAACTTAGAACAAGTAGCGCATGTTTGCTAGGTTTTCACTACTTAGATTTATTGCAATTTTTTTGTTTTATTTGATTTTTTCTTCCTTTTTCTCTTTTTCATTTTTTGTATTTTTTTCTCTATTATCAAGAAGCATGTTTACTAGGTTTTCACCAAGATAATGATTTTTCAAGTCTTTTTCCAAAATTTTAAATGTTTTTTCAAGATCATTTTCCATTGTTTTTGGATTTTCTCAAGATCAATATTTGTTTTATTTTCATTTTTTCAGGCTCACTTTCTTCTGTACAACTGATACTCTTTCAATTGATCAAGTATAGAACATGCTAAGGTGAATACTATTGATAGGTTCTTGTATTTCATATCCCTCACATGTGGCTAACTTGCATGTCCCTGATCCATAGGATGATGTAATGACAAAAGGTCCTATCCAATTTTCTTCAAACTTTCCTTTCTTTTTTCTATACTATTGATTCCTTGGATTTTCTCTTAGAACTAGGTATCCCACTTGAAATTCCCTAGTTTTGATCTTCTTATTATAGTTTCTTGAAATCCTCTTTTTATAAGCCTTCAAGTGATCATATGCTTGGTGCTAACATTATGCAAGCAATTCTAGTTCTTGCAATCTAGAAACCCTATAGTATTCATCTATCAATATGCCATGTAATGTCACCTCAAGAGATGGTATTTCTACCTCCAAAGGTAAAAATGCTTCTGTTACATGAACTAAGGAAATCATTGTAACTCTTGTAGGTAATTTGATACTAGTTCTATAAGCCCATAATGTCAGATTCAAATGAATATGTCAATCTCTTCCTGTGTCATCAACTCTCTTTTTAAGGATTTTAAGGATGTTTTAATTGGAAGCCTCTGCTTGTGGGTAATATATTGAAGAGAAATGTTGAATTATGTAGAACTTATCACATAGGTCTGTTACATCCTTTTTCTTGAATTTTTTTCCATTATCTTTTATTATTGCATAGGGTATACCATATTGAAAAATTATGTAATTCAAGATAAACATTGATAATTATTTCCTGTTGCAGTAGAAAGAGGTACGAATTCAACCCATTTGGTAAAGTATTTTGTTTCTGTGATTATGTACTTGTGACCATTTGACGAGGGAGGGTATATCATTCTTATCAAGTCAAAAACCCATTGATAAAATGGCCATGGTGTAGTTAAAGGATGTAACTCCTGGACTAGCACATGTATCAAATTTCCATGAAATTGGCACTTTTGGCATGTCTTCACAAACTGAAAGTCATCCTTCTCCATAGAAAACCTTTAATACCCCATTTGAATAAGTTTCTTTTTCAAGGTTAAACCATTAGAATGTGAACTATAAATACCCTCATGAACATTTTGTAAGGAATTTTTAGATTTCACACTCTCTAGACATCTAAGTAGGGTCCCGTCAAGACCTTTTCGATACAAAGTATCAGATATTAATGTGTATTAGGATGTTTGGCATTTGAAATTTCTCTTTTCATTTTGAGATTGGTTTAACAGTGCGATGTTGTCTTTCAGGTAAGTATAAATAAGGCCATACCAAGTGGAGTCAGGACCTACAAGTAAGCATACAATTTGGGATTTGGGATCATCATAGGAAGGTTTTATCAATTCTTCCACTAGGAACACATATCTTGCATTTTGGTCTGGTAACTAAAGTATTGAAGCCAAGGTAGCCATAGCATTTGTTTCTCTATTCTCAGCCCTTGGGATTTGTTCAAATGTGATTAGCACAAAATACTTCATGATATCATCAACCATTATCATGTAAGGATTGATTTTATCATCCTTAGTTTGACATTCATCATTTATTTGGCTGGTTACTAGTTGTGAATCCCCAAAGATTTGTAGTTTTGTGATTATCCATTATAAGGCCATTTTGATCCCAATCACTAGTGCCTCATATTCAACTATGTTGTTGGTAAATGGAAGCAAGTGTTTGTAAGACTTTGGTATAGTGTATCCATGAGGTGTGATAAAAAAAAATTATTTCCCCAAGCCATGTTGAGTATATGACCCGTGAAAATATAACTTCCATGTTTGAGGTATGATTGTAAGGATGTTTGCATCAGAAAACTCTACTTGAATTGGTTCTTCATTTGATATAGGTGTTTTAGCCAGCTGACATGCTATTACTTTCCCTTTTATTGATTTTCAATCCACATACTCTATATCAAATTCACTTAGAATCATTACCCATTTAGTTAACCTTCCTATGAGAGCTGATTTACTAAGAAGATATTTTAAAGGATCTATCTTAGTAATTAGTTTGACTTGATGTGCTAACATGTAATGCCTTAACATTTGGTAAGAAAATACCACTTCTAAAAACACATAAAGGTTTAGTTGAGTTCATACATGACCATGTAACCACTTGCATTTGGTCTGTACCGACCATAGACCCTGTTTGCCCTAGGTGTGATCATACCCCCTGTTATGTCAAGACAATGTTACTTTGGCATAATTTATTATTAAATCAGATTTAATGTCCTAGGTGATTTTTATCACTAATTTATATTAACTA
>MU225789.1:4293393-4378864 GCA_018584345.1 Thuja plicata
TATATATATAATATTTTTTCTCAATAATAGCCAAAAGGAAGTAATTAGGGATTTTTCAGCACATGCAAAATGATGTAAACAAGGGAAAGTTTTCTAAATTTAATATCAATTTATTTCCAAGAAGAGTTTCTTCCTCATGCATACAAAATTAACCCTAATTGATTTGTCCTTGTTTCCATACAGATCTACGACCATAATTTGGGCTAGAACCTGGTAAGGTAAAATTTCTACTTTAAATATAAGAAATTTATAGATCTAAGGCCCTTAACCAAATTTTGACAACAATAATAATTACTCAATCAAAGAAGACATTTTTACAATTCAAAACCCTAAGATAATTATGGAGAACTAAGACCATTCCAATTGAAAGCCCTAATACCCATAATGCATTCAATACCATAAACTAAAACCCTTATGCCCAAAATCACAAATCTGACATACAAACATGAAGGAAAGCCCAAATCTAAACCAAGAACACATTTCTTCAATTTTAATCAATAAAATCACAAAATAATCAAACAAGGAAACTTCACACAAAGGATCCTAGTTTTCATATGCAAAGAAGACAGGGATCTAAGAGCCATAATTGATAAGAACAAGATCCTACCTTTGTAACTGATGAGAGAAACAAATTCACAAATCCAAGCAATGAAGAATCCAAAAATACTCCTAAGCTCTCCACAATTCCCAATCCCCTAATTTCTCCTTTTCATTGATTGAACAACCTCCAAAATGCCTTTCAATCCAAGGATGTTGAAAACCAAGCAATTAGGTTCTCAAAAAGTGAAAACCCTAAAGGGAATATAAATGATCTAATTAATAAATAAAAGAAATTCTTTATTTTCAATTTTCACTTAAAGCATGCACAACTCAACTTTATAATATGAAATGGGATGACCCTTTGGTGAAATGGTGGGGCTTCTTGCCTGTAGTACCTACAACCAAGGTTCAAATCTCACGGGTTTGTCTCTACCGTGTTAAAAATAGAGCATGTATTTACTTGGGGAGAGCTTTGGAGAAATGGTGGGGCTTCTTTCATGTAGTTCCTACATGCTTCATTCACTCCATAAATTTTTTAACATAGTTTGTTAACAAGTACCATATGGAGCGCGAGCAGGAGGGAGGAGGAGGAGTGAAGGCGGGAGTTCAAATTTTGAATTTTGAAACTAGAGTGAAGCTGGGAGATGAGGGATCTACTGCAGGATCTACACCAGAAGGTGTAGAGACTTCTGTTAGATTAGTGGAAAAAGATGGAGGATCTACGGTGGTACTGTCCAGCGGGGACAATGGGTCAGAAATAGGACTAGAGGCAAAAAATTCAAAAAATTCAAATGTTGGGGGAGAATCATCTCAAGGTAAGTCACATGATCTCTCTGTTAATCTAGGGAAAGGGAAATGGGTGGATCTCTTTGGTATAAAACCCTCGGGTAAGTCCTTATTACCAAAAGTGGATATTCTGTCTAACTCTAGTAGGCAAATTTTCAGGTCCTAGACTGAATATAGATCTTGTTAGATCCTTTGTGGACAAAAAATGGAGGCTAAAAGGTCAAGTTGATGTAGCGGCTATGCCCAAAGGTTTTTTCTCCTTTGTTTTCTCTAATGGGGAAGACCTTTCGAAATTCCTATGTGGGGGTCCCTAGATGATGGGAAAATCATCCCTATCTCTGCAAAAATGGACAACGAGCCTCGACTATAATGATATATTTTTCACTGCAAGGCCAGTTTGGATCCGTCTTCTTGGGATGCCTTTGGAATATTGGCATGAAGATATTCTAATTTATATTGCAAGATCATTTTGGGAGCTTTTATCTATAGATCCTATGACCGAAGCTAGAACAAGACAAGTTTATGCAAGGATTTGGGTAAATATTCAACAGAATGTTGACCTTCCTCAGGTAATATCTCTGAAATCCAAACTAGGGATATGGAACCAAGAGTTTGAATATGAAATGATTCCTTTTGCATGTTTCATATGTAAGAAATCTGGTCATTGGGCTAAACATTTCCCCGAAAAGACCCAAAAGGAAAAGAAGAAGGACCAGGAGCAAACAAAAGGTCAGATAATGGAATGGAAAAGAAAAATGGAGGAAAAAAAGGTCATCCAAAACATGATGGAAGGAAATAAGGATCAGATGGAAGAAAACATGAATGGTAAAATAAATGAGAAAAACTAGAAGCAGCAAAAAGGGGAAGTTGCCCAAGTAATGGTGATGCAAGATCCTGAAGATATCACAAGTAAGATAGCAGAAGAAAGAGGGGAACTTGTCATATTTGAAACCAAATAAAATGACTCGAGGATAGAAGAAAAGGTGACTCCTTCTAAAGGAGAAGAGAAAGAAAGGCACCCTGAAGACGAGGAGTCTCTGGCAGATCTAGAAAAATAATGGTCAGAGGAAGAATAGAAGAATAAAACCGACCCAATCAGGGAAAGGAAAGTTGATTCCCCAGCAGATCAGAACCGGAATGAGAAATTGAAGGAGGAAGAAGCAGAGGAAAAATCTTGGTCAACTATGGGATACTCAAAGAAGGGATCAGGTAAAAAAGGCCCAAAATCCCTTGATGGAATCCACCCTGCTTTTGAAATGAACCTTAGTTTAGGAAAGAAAGCTAAGAGTTCTTCAATGGGGAAATCGAGAAAGAAGGTAGGAGGTCAAAAATAAGGAGTCTTGAAAAGATAATAGAAAGCAGACATAGGAACTCAAAAACAAGACAAAGGAAGAAAATTAAAGAAAACTCAAAGGGAAGAGGAAGAAAAACATAATATTGTTGATGGAAAACAACTCACTTTCTATCACATTTGTTCCCCAATCCTTAAATGAATATTATCTCATGGAACATTCAAGGACTCTATGGTCCTCATAAGAAAGATGTTTTTAGGAACTTAGTTAGAGACTCAAAGCCTGATATTCTTTTGATCCAAGAAACTAAAATGAGTAAAGATAAAATAGAGGATTTAAAGCTGTTAAAAAATGGGAATTATTTTGGTAGTATCTCTGAAGGGGCATCAGGAGGATTGGATATCTTCTGGAATCAATCTTTTTTGACTGTCAGCTACTAAAAGAGGATAAAAAATTCATTGCTTCTAAATTCTAGAGTTTAAAGGACAACTTTACTTGGACATTAATTAATGTTTATGCTCCAAACACTAAAACTGGTCGACTTAAGCTCTAGAAGAAATTGCATGATCAAATGGAAGGTAGTCAGGATAACAAATTTCTCATAATGGGAGAATTTAATACCCCATTAAAGAAGGAAGATAAAAAGGGAGGAAATTTATCTCAAGTAGAAAGTAGAGTTGATCTTATGGACTTCATAATCAATGAAGGATTGTTGGATGTTGATCTGGAAGGGATCAAATATACTTGGTCTAACTATAGAGTGGGAGTGGATCTCATTCAAGTTAAGCTAGCTAAGGTGTTGATTAATCTGGAATGGTATACTAAGTTCTCTTGTGCCCTTTCTTCCCTTACCATAATTGGCTCAGATCATTTCCCTATTTCCTTTAATGTTCTTCTCTTTACAGGAAAAATAAATGCTCCTTTTAGATTTGAGAAGATGTGGCTACATCATCCTGTCCTGGAAAATAAAATCAGGGACTGGTGGAACATTAATGTGGAAGGAACAACTATGTTTAAAGTGGTGAAGAAATTGGCTAATGTGAAAGCTAATGTTAAAAGTTGGAATAAGAACATCTATGGAGACATCTTCCAATCCAAAAATAAAATCCAAATGGAATTGAAATAAATCCAGGAGGAAATTCAAAGGACTGGTTTATCTAAAAATCTGAGAACCCAAGAGAATGTTTCCCTTGCTGACTTTCACAATATCGTAGCTAAAGAGGAGACTTTCTAGAGATAGAGATCCAGATCTCTTTGGTTAAAAGTAGGAGATAAGAATACTAGATTCTTCCATCTCACTGCTCTTAAACATAAGGCAATAAACATAATACATTCCTTGTCTTATATTAATGGTAAAATTACCAAAGAAGAAGATATAAGGGAAGAAATGTTGGGGTATTTTGCGTCTTTATTATCTAAAGATCAAAATCTTAACTTAGAAGACCAAAGAAAATTACTTGCCTTAATTCCTTGAAAATTGGACCATTCTAATAATGTTCTCCTAAAAGATATCCCCTCAGATATAGAAATTAAGAAGACTGTCTTTTCTTTTGAAGGAGATAAATCTCAAGGTCTGGATGGGTTTCAGATGTTTTTCTTCCAGTAGTTTTGGTGCATTTTTGGGAAAAATGTCTGTTCAACAGTTAAAGAATTATTTGGAACTAAATATATCCTCAAGGAACTTAATTCAACTTTTATATCTCTCATTCCAAAAAACCCTGGAGCGGATATAGTTGATGGCTTTAGACCTATAAGTCTATGCAAATCCCTTTATAAAATCATCTCGAAGGTCATGACCTCTAGAATTCTTAGATTATTTCCTAATCTTATCTCTCCTCAACAGAATGGGTTTGTTCCTAGAAGAAAAATTCTAGACTCTATTATGGTGGTGCATGAGAATATTCATTCCCTTTATGCTTCTAAAAAATAGGTATTCTTGATGAAATTGGACTTTTCTAAAGCCTATGACAGAGTGGATTAGTATTTCCTATCAAAAATCCTATGTTCTTTTGGTTTTGACAGAGATGTGCTAAGAATTATAATGCAATTGGTGACTACGGTGTCCTCTTCAGTGCTTGTTAATGGGGGTTCTTCCATTTTATTCAAACCTACAAGAGGTCTAAGACAAGGTGATCCCATCTCTCCCATTCTCATTTCTATAATGGAAAAAAGCCTCAGAAGATTCATCAATAGTTTGGTCTTGTGAGGTCAGATTTATGGTCTCCAACCTTCCTCTACCCTATATAAGTGCTCCCACAAACAATTTGTGGATGACACTATTAGGATGGGGGAAGCCTCTGTTAATGAAGCAAGGAATATGAAAAAGGCCCTGAACATTTATACAAATGCCTCAGGTCAATCAATTAACTGGGAGAAGAGTTATCTTTTCTTCTGCAATACTCCTGAAGAAAGACAAAGGAAGATCTCTTCTATTTTGAGTTGCAAGATAGGGAATCTCCCCTCTACCTATTTGGGTCTCCCTCTATGCCACAAACCAGATGATTCCTTCTGGAATGGTATCCTTGACCATTTTCATAATAAGCTGGATGGATGGAAAGGAGCTACTCTTAGTCAAGCTAGAAAAGTTCATCTATTGAAATCTACTCTCCAAAATCTTCCAATCTATGCGCTCAGTCTCTTTAAAATTCCTCAAAAGTATGTAGACTTGATTGAAAAAATTTAGAAAAGATTTCTTTGGTTAGGAGTGGAAGAGAAGAAGAGGTTAAGTATTGTGGCATGGGAGGTGGTGTGTAAACCTAAGAAATTGGGAGGTCTTGGCATCAAAAGTATTAAAAATACTAATAAGGCTTTGCTGGCAAAATAGTGCTGGAGAATCTTTGAAGAGGAGAAGGAATGGAATGCCATCACCAAGAGAAAGTATCATTTAACTTTTTTTGAGGAAGTTCTAAGGAACCCTTTGGACATCAATGGATCCTTCATTTAGAATAGTATTAGGAAAGGAAGGGATCTAATCAAAAAAGGGATAAGATGGAAGCTGGGAAATGGCAGGAAGATAAACTTCTGGACTGATAAATAAATGTAGGAAGAAGCTCTTAGTGAGAAGCAAGAATGGATGCTAGTGATTCTAGACTGTAAAGAAATTGTTGGAGAGAAGGCTTCTGATTACTGGATCAATGATAAATGGGTGGACCTTAGCTCCTTTGATGTTTCCCTCAATCTGGTCAATAAGTATCTTACACCCTATTTTTCCAAAGAAAATGAACATGACACTTTGATATGGGGTTCGGAGGCTAATGGAATTTTTTTTTCTCTTCTACTTCTTCCCTTCTCTTCCCGAAGGAAGATCACTCTTTAAGCTGTCAGGTATGGAATAACAAACTTATTCCTAAAATTAATATGTTCTTTTGGCTCCTTGTTTAGAATAAAATTCTTACAGTGGACAATCTTTGTAAAAGGGGTTTTAGTATGCCTAACAGATGTATTCTTTGCTACTCTAAATCTAAAAACTGTAACCATCTTATGATTCATTGTCTTATACTTGTAATGTGTGGAATTCTATTTTCAATTTCTTCAAATTGGATTGGGTTAAAACTAATAAATTCCAGGATATGGTTAAACAATGGCATTGCCCCCTTGATGGTAAAGAAGTCAAAAAACTTTAGAGGATGGTTCTTCCCCACTTCACTTGGAGAACCTAGAAGGAAAGAAACAACATAATATTCAGAAAAAAATTCTCATCCTATCAAAATTGTGGCCAACAGTATTTGTAGAAGTTTGTTGGAAAATTTTAAAAGTTAGCTTCCTAGTGATTCCCCTTGTAAGAACACACAGTGTATTAATGATATTCTTAACATCAATTATCAGAAGCAAAAAGACAATGATTTAAACTTGAGGGAAAACACTAAATGGGTTTCTCCTCCAAATGGTTGGGTCAAAGGTAATTTTGATGGGGCAACTAAAGGGAATTTGAGAAAATCTGGAGTGGGAGGTATTATAAGAGACTCTGCTGGTAATTGTCTAGGAGTTGTTGCTGCCCCTCTGGGATTTCAGACTAATCATGTTGCTGAAGCCATGGCATCCCTTCATGTTCTCATGTTGGCTAAAGACATGGGTTTTTCTAATTTTTGGTTGGAGGGAGACTCTCATAACATAATAAACTGTATAAAGGGAAATCATGAAGCTTCATGGACCATTAGCCACATCATTGAAAAAATTAAATCACTTATGCTCCTTTTTAAAGATTATCATATAACCCATGTTTTTAGGGAAGGTAATAAGCCAGCAGATGGCTTAGCTAATGTGGGGGTTCAAACTGACATCATCCAATCATGGAGAGGGGAAGTGGATCTCAATATGGAGATTGTTTGTCTTATCAGGTATGATAAGATTAACCATATTGAAGGTGCAATTAATAAACATGATTAATGATGAAGCCATCACTTATGCTGAAGTGTCATGTTAGTTGTCAGTCGAGGGATGCGGGTTTATTGAAGATTGTGACCCCGCACAGATTATGGGTTTTAATGAGCATTTTGAAACTGAATAATCACAATAGTAGCACCTTCCAGTGTATTGTGTTCCAGACTTCTAATTTTCTACATTCTCATAACTCTTCGAGCATTATGGGGGGTGGTCTGAAGAGGGATGAGCTAATGGATTGTACAAAGTGAAAAAAAAAGAAGAAAGTGTGGAAGAGGATAAAGAAGGGTGGCATTTCCCAGTATCTAGAGAAGCTTCATGGATGGGATATGGAGATAACAAAAAAAATTGCAAAGGGATGGAAGAACGGGAAGGTAAACATGTGGGGAAAGTCCTTTACTTTAACTATGAGTGTTATCTTAGAAATCACGGGCCTTTCTTGCGAAGGCATGAAATTTTATAGGGACAACAAGAGAGCTGGGACTCAAGCCTTCAAAATCTTTTCAAAAACTAAAGAAGAAGAAGCCCTTTTGAGCAAACGGACGGGCGATTACATGGATATCAAAAAAATTAAGTCTCACTGGGTGGATATTCTTATAGTGATGATTGATTATTTCACACTGGACGATAGATACTCCAAAATTTATAACCTCCATTTTGTTATGGCTATTCATTTTAGGCACAATAAAAAGGTTTCATTTCCTTTTTATCTTCTGAGTTAGCTGCATAATAGTGTGATGGAGAATAGGAAAAAATTGAGTAACCCAATGCTCCATGTGGGGCTTATTCTATTAATCTCAGAATATGCTCAAAATCATATCCTAGAGCCTATCCCCAAAAGAGTTAAAGGTAATGCTAGGCAAGCTAAGCTGGAAAACAAAAAATAGAGTTTGAAGAAAAGAGTAAGAACAGAAAAGAAGGTGAATCTGGAAAGGAAAAGGAGATTGATGACCAAACCCTATATTGTCAGGGTAATGATGATGAGACTCAGATAGAGGAAAAGGAGGAAACACCTATGATCAAAGAGGAATCTTGAGAGAAAAATGACGAGACTCTGGTTAGGGAAAAAGATGAACAGCTGAGTAAGCAGGATTCTTAGACTAACAAGGAGGAAACACCTATGACTGATGATGATGAGAGTAGGGGTGATGATGATGGGAACCAAGAGATGGAAACAGAGGGAGAAGAAAAAGAGGTAGAGGAAAAGGAGGAGAAAAACAATGATGATGAGGGCGATGAGGATCAAATTGAGTAGCTGATTTTGAAGGTTGAAAATAGGAATAAGAAGAAATAGAGAATGGATCCTGAAATGGTAGGATTTGATATCGATGATAGAATTCCTAAAAGAAAAGAGGACCATGGGGTGAGTATGGAGAACTGGCTCAGTGAGGAGATGAAGACAATGAAGCAGCACCTGATTAAGATGTAGGAAGCTATGGAGCCCTTCAAATCCAAGCTTGATGAAATGGAGAAGGACCTACTGATTAAGGTTAAAAACAACAACAGGAGATCACTGCTAGAGACAACGCTCTTGTGGAAGAAAAGAGACAAGATATGAAAAAACAAATCAGCCACAATGGGCACATGATAAGTATCATTCTCAAACACATTAATGTAGGGTTTCAAGTCTCTATTCAGAACTTGAAAGCATTATATGCTTACCTGGAAAGAAGCTTGCTAGAAAATACAATAATTACCATTGATGACAAGGCAGGGAGCTCGGGCCCAGGGTCAAGAACCCAAAGTGGCATTAAAATGAAAGTCTCAGAGATTCCTAAAGAGATGAAAGAGCTAAAGGAGTCCATTGACAAGATGGAAAAAATGCAGAAGGAGGCAGAGGAAGCCTACCAAAGTATGATGTAGTTTCTTTTCTCTATTATGAAAACTTTGCTGGAAGTGGTGCTAGAAATTATGCTGGAAACTGTGTGATTTTTTGGCAGTTATTTACTTTCCTCTTTTTGGGTCTTCAGAGTTTGTTAAGGTCCTTCTTTTTGTTCGTAGTAGGATTTCTATGTTTGTAATGGGCTAATGATGCTGATCTCTAGTAGTCTTTTGTAAAAGGTTTCAGGGTCCTTTCAAAATTGCTTTTACCTTAATCAATAACTTTATAATATGAAAGCAAAGTCATAATTAAAAGTGCATGAGAAAAAATATTTCAATTAAATAAATCAATTAATCATGCAACTTAAAGTAATATTCAATAAATCAATTTTGCATAATTAATTACAATTAATTGAATTTAATAATTATTAAATCTCAATTATTTAAATTAAGACTTAATAATTAAATCAATTAGTTAAATATAGGCATTTAATTAATATTTAATTATTAAATAGCCATATATTTCATATATCAATGTTTTAACCTTCTTAAAGGTGTATTTATTAACATTAATATCTTCCATAATTATTCATTATATAAATCAATCCAAAAGCATCATTAATCCATCTAAAACCCATCTAAACAGAAAAGCAACTGAAACAGAAACACAAGCACACACAAAATAGGCTCACGAATCCACGTCACTTGATGGATTCAACCACTAGGATAGTCAATCATTTTATTGTCTAGTTCTAGAACAAAATAATTTTTTAGTGTATGGATTTGGACCTGATATTATCTCGCATCTATTACCATTGAAATACTGCAATAGGGCATGCTCATTCCTGCCAATTCAGGGAAGAAGTAACCCGGTACCTAAAAAATGGTCATCACAAAGACAAACATATGCATACATAGTATAACAAACAATGGTTGAGACTAGTTTATCGTGTGGATCTCGCCGAAACAAGTAACTATGACTCTATCCCATACCATACCAAACATAGCAAATAGTAATGTAAAATATCACAATGATCCATGTGCATATAAATATAGGGTCAGTATTGTGAGAAAACCATAATCAAAATGACATCATAACATATACATAACCAACATGAATTAATCATAAATCATAAACGAATAGATGATATAATAAAATTAACCAATGGATCAATACCATAATGAAAAGGAATACATAAGTATCCTTAAAATCAACTGAAATAATTAACACATACATTCAAAGGTCTAAAAGAGTTCAAAAACTAAAATAGAAAGGCAGACTAAGGGGTAGGTATTACACTGGGTCACTGGCTTAACCCTTAGAGCTATATTCAAATGGTGCATTATTAAATTGGGATATAACCCGGTCATTTTTACATATGATGAAGAAAAAATTATTTTCCTTTCCTTGAAGAATCTATAATTTTTTGTTGTTCCTCTTTGGATAGAGATGTTGCTAAGTTGATGATCTTTAGATCTTCCTCTTTTCCAATATTTACTTTTTCTATTAGTTCTATCAAGATGGAAGATCTTTCCTCATAATTCTCAGGAAGCATATCAAGTCTCTCATCCTTAGATTTCTGCATGAGGTTTTCATCTTTGGATTCATCTTTTATTTTTACTTTTTGTGATCTACTACTGCGACATGGTGGTTTCACCACTTGATCTTTGATTTTTCTCTTTACTTTGTTGACTAAAATACTTGACACATTCCCTTGTTTATGCGTCTTGATAAAGTTTTTTGGTGGAATACGGCTCAACCACATTAAGGTACAAGGTAATGGAATAATCATTTTGAAAGGTATCTATTTTAGCTGGTTTGGTTAGTTACCAATCAATGAGTTCAGGAAGTAATAAGTGTAAAGGATCATTGGATGGGTTTAGGCCTATTGGGGTTAAGTTCCTGACAGTATTATGGTTTTCCTCATACATTGTATCATCAAGGTCAATAACGTGAGATTCCTTGAGATGGTCCATAGAGATTGGATCTCATTCTTCCTCACTCAAGTATTCTTCTATGTATTGTGATCCATTATTGAACCGCCTCATAATAGGTGTGGAATAATCATGTTCAAGGCCTTTCTTAGGAATGGTTTATTCAATCTAAGGACTACTTCTCCTGTTATGAGGTGCATTTAACTTGTCAACCCAAAGATGTATACTTGAAATGGTTGGCATGATATGTGCACTAGGTTCCTTAAGGAGTCATTCTACTTATGCTACAGGAAGGTAAAAATGCATAGAAGAAACCTACACTAGTGCTGCAGGAAAAGAATACATTTATCTCCTTACTGAAATGAATGCTAGAAATTGCAAACTCTACTTAAACCTATACTTTCAACCTAGAACATCCATTATAACTATTCTTCCAAATGTTGTAGGAACATTCACAAGGTACAATGCTGCAGGAAGAAATTGTAACTTCTATCTGAAATACTGGAAATGCTGGAAATGTTGGAAGGAAATCTATTATATTATAACCTATTCCACCTCCCAAGTCAAAACCCTTGGTTTGTTTTTGCTAATATATTAACATAGAATGTAAACCAAGAATTAATTCATTGTATTTCAAAAACTCATTACATAAAAATAATACATGAAACTTGAAATAGATTGCTGTAAGATATAAAAGTTTTCTTCCAAAAACTTCTTTCTCTATCTTTTCTATCTAACTTCAAACTATTGGTCCAATCCCTATATATAGAGGATCGAACACTTATTACAAAATAGAAAAGAAACTATCTTGTTGAAAACATGTCGGAGAAGAAGATGGAAATGCAACAGCCCGTGGTGTGGGTAATAAAGCTTGGGCAACTAGTTCAACATAATAAAGTGTAGAGGGGATATAGCAACACTACATCCCCATGTCCTAGATTAATGGCTCCTCCATTGTAGTAGTCGTGTTTCCTAGTGCTGTGATGATCACTCCATCGTAGCTGGTCCTCAACAGTCTTCCTTGAATGTTGTCAACCACTCTCCAGCCGCTTTCTCTCCTGTCAAGTTAGTTGTGATGCAGAAATATTCATGCAAAAAGCTTAATCAAATTAAATCCAGATATTAGAACATATTCTCTGATGGTTATATGAAATACTGTACTATACATATAATATTAGAAAAATATGTCACAAACATCTATCCATGGTTTATTAGTTCTATCTGGACTTTATCACAAGTTTTAACTGGCTAGGTTCTCAAATGTTTTGTCAGAAACTAGAACAGAGTATTTAAAATTATACAAAATAAACACAATAATTTGGCCTTATCATCTGCCCCTTGGTTAATCAAATGCTTGTCATCAAGTATTGCATCTTCTGGAAATTGACCTAAAGTCACCAACTCCAGTTCTTCCTCACCTCTAGCTCTTGAAGGAGTAGTAGAATCCTCTTCTTCTTTCCCAAACTTCCCTTCTGTGATCCTCCTGCAGCCTGGCAGTGTTGACGTCATACAAGGGCCAAAGGAGCATGGGTGGCTACATTGTGAGTGGACACCAAAGCTCCTGCCTGATTTGCCTACCCAGCTCTATGTATTTTGGTGCTCAGTGTATGGCTGCTTCAAGGTTAATGGGGCTGTGTGGTTCTAACCTTTTGAATGCCTCTAAAAATATTCCCCATCTACTTCTTGCACCGGTTAAGGCTCCATGGAAGACAAAATAAGACATGTTGTCATAATCTGCATACACATCTGTTCTGAGTTTAAAAATTTTATCTCTAATTTCCCTTTTAATATTCTCATATGTCAGTTTGAACCAATCCCTCAGGAATACTTCTAGTTGACTGCTCTCTACTCTTAATGTCAGGGGTTCCATTTTCTCAAGTTCTCTGTAATTCTCCAATTGTCTATCATAGTTAGCCTCGTTGTGCATCCAAGACATTAGGGCCCTTAGGTGTATATCCCCTATGTAAGGTAGGGGGTTCCATTCAGTCTCTATAGGGATGATGAAATTATGCACATAAAACTCACAGAGTAGGTTTTGTTGCCAAGATGGAAGGGTCTGGTATAAACCATAGAATTCTTGGGCTGATTTGAACTCTGTGTTTACATCTTTGAGGGTCATCATCAACTGAAATAGGAGGAATTGTTATTTTAGATAGATGGTATAGACCCTAGGTGGTGGTCTACAAGCAATTATCTAGTCAGTTAGCTTAAGGGCATGTTCCAATCTTTATTTTTGTCTTGCCAACTAATCTTTTAATTCTGCAATTTCCTCTCCTTGTTCTGCTATTACTTTCTGCAATTTCTTTTTCTCTTCTCCCCATAGAGTGGTTGTTAGCACATGCTTATTATATAACTAGAAGAGAAGCATTTGCAGAGTAATTAGACCACTATTTTCATCTTGGTTATTGTTCTTCCTTTGTTCCCTCCATAACTACTCTAAGAAATTTATTAACCAAGTTCGCTTATAGGAAACTAGGGCATTTCTTGTGCAAGCTAGCTGGTGAGTTATAAGGGTTTCTTTCTCATGGGTTGGAACATCCTGATGCCTAACTCCTGGGTCATTTTGACATACATTTGGTGTAGCTTCACACTCCTCATCCAGATTTTGAGGAATGTCTGGAATCTCAAACTGGCTGGGAGAATCATCCGGAACAATATGAATAGGAGTTTTCTCCTCAAATTGTTTGGGGGAAGCGGTCTGGCTTTTAGTGGGTTCTTTAGGAATATACCCTCTCATCCTAGAACTTCTTCTTATAGGGATTTCCTCAACCTCTATAGCCTTTTTCTTACTAACCCTTTTTGTTTTCTTTGCTGCAGGAGTAGTGGCTGCAGGAACTAACTTCATTTTCTTCTTTCTTGAGACTTGAGGGTTTCGTGGCTCAGCTGCAGGAACTAAAGTTTCTCCCACTAACTTATGTTTTCCTTTTTTTTGGGTGGAAGTAGGTATATTGCTCATGTGAGCAGGTAAAGGCACATTTTCTTGTAAATTTTTGGTTTCTACCACTTGGGTACTTTTCTTGGCAACTGGGTCAGGGGAAACTACATTATCTTGGCTAATTTGCACATTAGGGGCAATTTGAGGCTACAGGGTTTTATGATGGACAAAATCTACCCATGTCATAGGGGAGAAATCCCTAAGAGATCTTTTTATGAGTAATTTAATTAAGGCATGGTGAGTAATAGAATTGTCATTCCCTTTCTGGGTTTCTTTGGCACTAATGCACAGCATATTAAACAAAAAATTGGGGGCATTCATTGGGATATTATGTCGTACATAACTAAGAAACTTAACATGATGCACATGTAAATTAGAGAATCATCCTTCATAGGTGAAATACTTGATAATGTGCATGGCCAACTCATGATATGGTGGAGGAATGAACATTCTTTTGCACCCCTGTTTAGTGATCTCCAGTGGAGGGTCTCCTGGTAGGGTGAACTGGGCCCTAGCTGACCTGGCATCGTGCACATTGGAGTAGTGTTCCCCTGCTATTGGAAAACCGGTTGCTTACACTATTTTCTCCTCTATTGCAATGACTGTCAACCCCCATACCATTGCTTGGCCTTCATCAAATGTGTTTGCAAATTTTGTTGTTGCTTCCTCATCAAACTCCATCAATTTTAAGAAATATCCCAGCCATCTGCATGCATTAAATCTTCTTACTGTCTCAACATCAGCTAGTAAAATACCATGAACCACTGGTTAATGCCATTGCAATTGGCCCCCCATTTGTGCTTACCAAATTCAACCTCTGCTCTATTCTCGATAATTACCTTCTTCTCTTTTGAATTTCAGACTACTTGTAAAACCACAGACCCTGTTTTACATTCTTTTGGTATTCTTGATATGAGCAATAATAATGTACTTTAACAGAATGAATCATAAATATTCATGTGAGAGTTATGTCATGGTTTTAATACTGGGTCACATCTAGTCTGACAATTAGGGGTTTATTTGGAATAAAGGTACGACACTTGACACTTGTATGATGCGGCAGCTGAGTTTTAATTAAGACAATGCTGAAGTATAGATTTAAGGATCTTAACGAGTAAATAGAAATGACATTTTAAGAATTGGCACACTTCCCTGCCCCCTATGAAATATTGACAAGTGTCCTCACTTGTCAAACTTGGCAGAAGGTATGGAACTGGATTAAGGTGGCAATGATACATTTATTGTAGTATTCGATATAACCAACAAAATCTATGCACTAAAAATGGAAATAAATTTGAAAAGCTCATACCTGTTAATTAATCATTGCACGTGCTAGGAAAGGTTGGTGAGAGTGGAATGATGGTGTCAGTGGTCGGCATGCATTAATGCACTATCTCTTTATTGAAAGCATAGAAATATGATGATGTGGAAGGTGGGTGGATGGAATATTAAGAAATTAAATGGGTTGAAAAAGAAGAATGTAGAAAGTGAATGGAGAATTTGAACTTTATGTAAACATAAAGTTTTAATTATGGTCATGCTTCGAAGGAATTCTTATTAAAGAGCTGCAAGAAGAAGGTTGACACCCTCTGCTACAGGAAGTGTTACCTATTGATCCTTTAAAACTGGCTAGTTGAATTGTTGCAGGAAGCCATCTTTCATCTGTGGCTGGTGATACAACTTTAGCCTATGTTCATTGACTATTAGCTTGAAGTGTACAGGGTCAATTATGGTCAACTGGACTACTCCATTTGTAAATACATGGCTTATTTCATATGGACCCAGCCATCGTGTCTGCAGCTTACCTGGTATCTCTTGGAATCTGGAATCATATAACAATGCCCAATCTCCAACTTGGAACTGCTTACTCTTAACATGGGATTCATGCCACTATTTTCTTTGCTTTTGGACAATTTATGTGCACTGTAGGGCAGACTTGTGCATTTCATCCAAAGAATTGAGATGCAGCAAGCGTTCTCTCTGTGCTACAGGAAGATCAATATTTAACTCCAGTGTTGTTCTTAATGTTTTGTGTTCAAATTCAATCAGTAGCATTGTTGTTTTACCATATAACAGTTCAAATGGGGTGAACCATGTGGTGGTCTTCCATGTTCTTCTATATGCCCAAACAACTTTTGATAGTCTGTTGCTCCAATCTCGGTGATGCAAATGAACTGTCTTTGTTAAGATTGCTTCTATTTCCCGATTTGTAACTTTTGCTTGTCCATTGGCTTGAGGGTGATAGGGGCTTGACTTCTGATGTCTGATATTATATTCCTTCATGAGCTCTATTATTAGATTGGAAGTGAATTAAGTACCTTGATCAGTAACAAGTTCTCTTGGCACACCATATCTAGTAAAAAATTTCTTCATACAAAAATTCAGCAACTTTATGATCCCTGGCATCCTTCATTGCTCTGACTTCGACCCATTTGGTTAGGTAATCTGTGCACACCAGAATGTATGACTTCCCATTGGATGGAGGGTCTATTGGACCAATAAAGTCCATGCCCCATTTATCAAATGGTGTTACCACCACCTATGGGTTTAAGGGCATTTCATCTAATCTTGTTGGTCAGCCCATTCTTTGACATTTGTCACACTTCCTTGTATAACTAGCTACATCTTTGTGAAGTGTAGGCCAGTAGTAGCCAATTGTTAAAATCTTCTATGTTGTTCTTTTGGCTGCAAAGTGTCCTCCACATGGTTCATTATGACATGCATGAAGAATGTCATATGTCTCATCTTCTCTCACACATCTCCTCATGACTTAGTCAAGTCCAGTGTAAAATAATGTGCTATCAATCCAAGAGAAATGGAAGGTTTCTCTACAAGAAGCTTCTTTTTCTTATAAGAGAAATGTGTTGGCATTTTGTTAGCTGCTAGGTAATTAGCTATATCAGCATACCATGGATTCTAGACAGCAATATAAAATACATGTTCATCTGGAAATGCATCATCTATCAAAGTAGTATCTTCTTCAGCATGATGAATTCTGGATAGATTATCAGCTACCACATTTGCTTTCCCTGGCTTGTCAATGATTGTTATATCAAATTCCTGCAAAAGAAGAAGCCATCTTGCTAACCTGCCTGTGATGGTAGGTTTGTTCATGAGATACTTAATTGATGCATGGTCAGTATGAACAAAGATAGGATAACCAGTTACATAATGGCGAAATTTGTTTAGAGCATAAACGACTGGTAGAAATTCTTTTTTAGTCACTGTATAGTTTAACTCTAGTCCATGTAGACTCTTACTGATATAATAGATTGCATTTTCAAGATTTTTAGACTTTTGTCCTAAGACAGCACCTACAACATAGTCTGTAGCATCTATATATATGTGAAATGGAAAATTCTAGTCAGAACCCCTAAGTACTGGTGCAGTTGTCAAAAGTGACTTGAGCTGCATGAAAGATTCATCACATTCTTTTGTCCAAGAAAATTCAGCTTCTTTGGTAAGTAAGTTGTACAGAGGACTAGCTATTTGACTAAAGTTTTGGATAAACCTCCTATAATAGCCAGCGTGACCTAGGAAAGATCTTACATCTTTTTTCTTAGTAGGAATAGGGAGTGTGAGAATTACCTCTATCTTTGCAAGGTCTACCTGGATTCTAGCTTCAAAGATAAAATGTCCCAACACCACTCCTTCTTGCATCATCAGAAAGCACTTTTCACTGTTGAGAGACGGGTTATGTTCCCCGCATCTGATTAGTACTTTCTCCAATTTCTTCAGAGCTTCCTTAAATGTGACACCGACTGTAGTGAAGTCATCCATGTATATTTCCTTGCAATCATGTGATATATTAGCAAAGATGTTGATCATAGCTCTCTGAAATGTAGCAGGTGCATTGCATAATCCAAATGGTAATACTAAATAGGAATATGTGCCCCAAGGGCATGTGAACATGGTCTTTTCCTAATCTTCGGGGGGAAATGCTTATCTGATTATAACCACTGTATCCATCCAGGAAGGGAAAATATTTCTTTCCAGCTAAATTATCCAAGACCTGGTCAATAAAAGGTAAAGGAAAGTGGTCCTTCTTTGTGGCATTATTTAATTCCTTGTAATCCACACATATCTGCCACTTACCTCCTTTCTTAGGTACAATGACCAATGGTGATACCCACTTTCTATCAGAGATAGGATAGATGAATCTAGCATCCAACAACTTTTGTAACTTAGTTTTAACTATTTCTCTTAGTGCAAGATTTATGCTCCTTTGTGGTTGACGAAGTGGCAAGCTTCCATCTCTGATGTAGATTTTGTGGGTGTAGATTTTAGGGTTTAGTCCCTCCATATCCCCATAATCCCATGCAAAGGCTTTTTCATGCTGACTGAGGAGCTTGGTTAACAATACCAATTGTGATTGGGACAACTTGTTTTTTACATGCAGGTTACAACCAGAGGAAAGCTCCACTATTGTTGTTAGCTCTGCCAATAACACTTTGGGCACTAGACTTCTAGCTATTTCACTTGTCAGTAATTGATTAATTATTTTAGGGGTTGCTGGAGACATATAGTCCTCATAGGTATATAGCTGTAAAACAGAACTTTCTGAAACATCTTTAGCCACAATACATTCATTGGTAAGAATGCTCTGTATCACAACATCTTCCTCTTGCATCTTTAGAAAAGATTGCCTATGCAACATCATGAGTTGGGCTACTAAATTCAGCTCTTCCTCCTCATCCCCTAAGTCTGGCCAAATAGGTTCTCCCAAGTCTGGCTGGGGTTGGGCAGGAGGATATAGGGCTAGCTTCCTTATGGCTTGACCATTTGAAATTGTCATACTACCTGATCTACAATTAATTTTGGCATCAGTGGTGGCTAACCAGGGTCTTCCCAAGATTACAGGATAGCCAGCAAAGTTTACTTTAGGTGATAGGATAATAAAATTAGCAAGATACTCCCATGACTCTAAGGTTACTATCACATCTTCTATGAGACCCTCTAGAGTAACAGTTGAACTATCAACAAGTTGTAACACTTTGGCTGTTGTTCTTAAGCCTTCTATGCTTAGCCTATGCATTGTATCTTTAGTCATCACATTTATTGCTGCTCCCAAATCAACTAGAGCATTTCTCACAGTCTGTCCATTTATTATCAGATCGACCACTGGACTTCCAGGATCTGAATACTTTGGTATTACCACCTTTCCTAACATGATATTTTCTAATTGCCCTACAACATGTACTATTTGAGGGTCTTTCTTCTTCCACCCTGGCTTCTTAAGGCATGTTTCCTTAATAGCCTTTCCATAAAGAGGTATATCTTTGATAGCTTGGAACAGAGGGATTTGAATGTTTATATTTTTTAGCTGATCAATAATATCAAATATTTCTTCCTCTTGGGGTATAGGTTTTTCTTTATTTAGCCTATGTGGAAAGGGTGGATTTGAAGTGTGGACAGTAGTTCTGCTAGGTATCTCAGTCGGCTAGCTGGTATTTGGTAGTGCGGCTTCTGGAAGTAGCGATGCAGGAGTGTCTACAACTTCCATGATAATAGGATATTTAGTTGTAGGTAGGGTGGTACAAGACCTCAAATGGATATCATCTATCTCTAATGAATAAGTAGGGCACTTCTGAGTGTCAGTAGTGTATGTTTGTTGTTGCTGCTATTTGTTGTTTGGATTTGGCTGTGATTGAGCAGGCAATTGGGTTGGCTTTGGATTAGCATTACTTGTTGTAGGAGGTGGCATTATTTTAGGTGGTAATTATGGACAGCGAGAATTTTGGTTAGGCCACTGTGGAGGCCCCCTCCATTGATTAGTTTTCTTCCAATTTCCTTGCGATGGTTGCCATTGATTCTGCTAATTAGGCCACTGGTTATTTTGCTGATTTTTCCATTGGTTATTTTGTTGATTTCGCCATTGGTTATTTTGCTGATTTGGCCACTGATTAGTTTGCAGGTTTTTCCATTGGTTATTTTGATGGTTAGGCCATTTTTTATTCTGCTAGTTTGGCCACTAAGGTTGAGAGTATTGAGAAGTGTTCTGATAATTTTGGTTTTGCCACTGATTATTGTTAAAATTTGAAAATTGTAGAGGATCTTGTGGCATACCTTATCATGAAGCCCATGGTCAATGTTGAGAAAAAAAGAACACTTGATCATTGTCTCCTTCTATCTTCATGTAGTCAGTTGAAAAATGTTGATTTTCCAGGTTTTCTACCATCTTACATCTGTAGTCTTTCTTTTGTTTGCGGCAGTGTGGACATTACTCAGCCAATTGTGATTCAGCTTCTGCATGCTTCTTTTTGGCAATCATCATGTCAAGATGTGTAGCTACATCATTTATAATATCTTTCTTGAAATCCATGAGTAAATTAGATATCTCTAGCTTTGAAATGCTTGAACCAATCCCTTTTGTTATTATGGGTTGGTATCCTCTACCTTTCTTCACAGTTGACCTTGAGTAGTTGAGACAGATTTTCTTGAGGTCATCCCAAGAGGATTGGGATATGTATCCACCAGCCATCAAGTCTAATTCTTCCAGATAGTTGTTGTTTACCCCTCTCAAGAAGACTAGTTTTTGTGAATCCTCTGCCAATACATGCTGGGGATTCTTCTGCATTATGTACAAAAAATGTGAAACATAGTCCTCCAATGTTTCATCCTCCTTTTGAGACATCCTAAAGATATCATCTCCTTTTGGGTCACTGCCTTTGCAATAATCTTTATATTTTTGTAGAAACAACGTCTGCATCTCGTCCCAGGTACCTACTGCATTGGCACCTAAGCCCATGAACCATCATAAGGCTGACTCTTTCAGTGTTGTAGGAAACAACTTGAGCTTATGGGCATCGGTATTATAGTTGAAGCTTTGATAGAGTATGTCAAACTCAAACAAGAAAGTGTCAGGATCCTTCATTATAAGACCATAAAACTTTGAAAGAGCAGCTGTGGGTATATTTTTGAGATTAGCATTGTTTATAAGGCTTGGGAGAGGAAATGGGAAAGTAGGGTGTGCCATTACTGGGGGTTTTTTATTATGGGGTTGCTACTAGAAAGGAGCATTAGCTACTGGATTATTAACAATAGGTGGATTTGGGCCATAATTATCTAGAAAGCTGGCCAAGATTTCTGCAAAAGGTCAGAAGCCACTTATATCAAGTGGTTCTTCTCTAGAGGAAGATGTTGTAGGAAAGTTGGGTCTTGCGTCTTCAAAGGGTAACTCAACTTCTTCAACTTCCTCATTCAAATTAGCAGACTCTACTGGGAGAAATCTACCATATTCATCTTGTCCCCTTTTTCTTTGATGCATGCAATTGAATTCTTCATGCTTGTGAAGTAATTTTTAGGGATACAAACCTAAAAACTAACTAGGAATGAAAAAATGACTCAAAAATGTTCCTAGCTTGACACCATCTCCGGTAGTAGTGCCAAAAATGAACCACCTCACAATAGGTGTGGAATAATCATGCTCAAGGCCTTTCTTAGGAATGGTTTATTCAATCTAAGGACTACTTCTCCCATTATGAGGTGCATTTAACTTGTCAACCCAAGGATGTATACTTGAAAAGGTCGCAATGATATGTGCACTAGGTTCCTGAAGGAGTCATTCTGCTTATGCTGTAGGAAGGTAAAAATGCATTAAAGAAACCTACATTAGTGCTGCAGGAAAAGAATACATTTATCTTCTTACTGAAATGAATTCTAGAAATCGCAAACTCTACTTAAACCTATACCTTCAACCTAGAACATCCATTGTAACTATTCTTGCAGATGTTGCAGGAACATTCACAAGGTACAATGCTGCAGGAAGAAATTGTAACTTCTATTTGAAATACTGGAAATGCTGGAAGGAAATCTATTCTATTCTAACCTATTGCACCTCCCAAGTGGGCCCCCTTGGTTGGTTTTAGCTAATCTATTAACACAGAACGTAAACCAAGAATTACTTCATTGTATTTTAAAAACTCATTACATAAAAACAATACATGAAACTTGAAATAGATTGTTGTAAGATATAACATTTTTCTTCCAAAAAATTCTTTCTCTAACTTTTCTATCTAACTTCAAACTATCGGTCCAATCCCTATATATAGAGGATTGAACACTTATTACAAAATAGAAAAGAAACTATCTTGCTGAAAACATGTTGGAGAAGAAGATGGAAATGTAATAGCCTGCGGTGTGGGTAATAAAGCTTGGGCAACCAGTTCAACATAATAAAGTGCAAAGGGAATATAGAAACACTACATCCCCACGTCTTGGAATAATGGCTCCTCCATTGTAGCAGTCATGTTTCCTGGTGCTGTGATGATCACTCCGCCATAGCTGGTCCTCAACAGTCTTCCTTGAATGTTGTCAACCACTCTCCAGCCACTTTCTCTCCTGTCAAGTTAGTTGTGATGCGGAAATATTCATGCAACAAGCTTAATCAAATTAAATATAGATATTAGAACATATATTATGATGGTTATATGAAATATTGCACTATATGTATCATATTAGCAAAATATGTCACAAACATCTACCCATGGTTTATCAGTTCTATCTGGACTTTATCACAATTTTTAACTGGCTAGGTTCTCAAATGTTTTGTCAGAAACTAGAACAGAGTATTTAAAATTATACAAAATAAAGGCAATAATTTGGCCTTATCAATTATCTAGTAGTGTATACCCCAAAATTTTTCCTTCTATAAATGAGGGTATGTATGGTTGTATTTGATTTTATATCACTCATTTAGGTGACCTATATTCTTCCATAGATGTAGATGCATATGAATAAATGTCATCAACTTCCTTGTCATGGAAAGACTCATATGAGAATGAATCACATTCTCACTTTTCAGAGTCTTCATCACTATATGATTGTATCTTGAGAATTTTATCATGCATATGAGGGAAATTATTCTTGGTGCATCCTACTTCAAGATAACCTACTCTATTTTTCTCCTTTTTAGACCTGAAGGTGGCTTTTAGGGGTTCTTCTATTCCTTCTTTTCTCTTTCCAAGAGGACCCAATCCTTGATACCCCATCTTTTACATTATTTCATAGCCCTTCCCATATTGATGTGTGGGAATACTTATATGTTGTATTATTTCACTTGATTCCATTTCTTAATCTTTGTACAACCAATTTAGGATTTCATTATCATCTTCCTCTCCTACCAAAGATGCATTAGGTCTTACAAAATTCTCATTGTATTTTTGAGGAAGTGAAGGTTCTTTGGTTTGTGACGTTGAAGGTCTTCCATAAGACCTAGGAGAAGGTGGTAAGTTTACCATTGAAAAGGAATATTCTCCTATTAATTTATGATGAAGCTTCGATTTATCTTCAAAATCCCTCATTAGTGTGTCCATGTTCAAGCAATGTGCCTCTTTTTCTTTCCCCTTTTCTGATTTTGAAGGACTTGACTTTTTTTATTTACCCTTGTTTGACGTATTTGGGCTAGAGGAACTAGAGTTTTTATCATTTCATATATAATAATTAGCATTTGTACCCTCTTTTTCCTTTCCCTTAGATGTTGAGCTTGGACTAGAAACCCCTTCTTTGGTTTGTTCACCTATTGCATTAGGTATATAAACTTCTCTATGATGTGGTACCAAAGAATCTATGACAGGTTTCACATTGTGACAATATTAAAAAGGGTTGAAGTCACCGCTAATGGTTATCTCTTGACCAAGATAGGGAAACATCCAACATTTGTGATATATTGAAGGAACCACCTTCATCTCATGGATCCATGGTCTACCCAACAATATTTTGTATATCAAATTTAGATCTAACACTTTGCACACCGTTTCTTTTTGGATTGGACCAACTCGGATTGGTAGAACCACAAGGCCCTTGGATGACCTTTCTTCATCATCATAAGATTTAATAGTGATTTTTCTCTTTGGATCAATAGCATTTTTAGAATAGCCCAAGGTTCTGACCAAGTTTAGAGTACATATGTTCAAGCCATCTCCTCCATCTATTAAGACTCTTTAACTTAATGCTTGTGAATAAAGAATTCTATGTGCAAAGGTAGATTTTGTGGGTGGTTCAAGGAAATGTCATCTTTTTCTGAGAAAGATGTGTGGTGCTATAAGATGAACTACCTATTGAACAAGCCAAATAACTAAGAGGAGGGTGAATCATTTATTCACACACAAATTTTAAAAAATTTCCTCTATTGGTCAACTCACAAACAATAGTAATAAAAACTTTAGATTTGTCGGTTAAGCACATTAAAAATCCCCTTAAAATGTAAGCATTGAGAACATAGAAAAAATAACACAGAGAACACTAGAATTTTATCAAGAAACCCAAAGTGGGAAAAACCATAGAGAAGCTAATTCTCATGAAATGTAAAACACCTAGTAAGGTGACACTGGTATGGTGATTTTTACAAAGTCTCACTGCCAGATGCACAAAGGCTCATTGTTAATACATAGAGGCTCACTACTGATATACACTGAGACTCACTGCTAATACATAAAGGGTTACTTTCGATATGCTAAGGATCACTTCTGATACACAAAGGATCACTTCTAATACACAAAGGTAGATATAAATATAGAATCACAAACTATACAAGTTACATCTGAACATGCATGATCAGTTCATGATTAAGCTCTATCATCACAACCACCAGTAGAACACCAAAGGATTGATCTATTACATTTAGTATTCAAGCACTGATAGGATCTTCATTCTATCATAGCATGTTTCACTTCTCACATACACCATTGTCACAAGATTGCTCAGCCACAATTACTACATTGATTCTACTCAAAACTCCACACTCAAATACAAAGAAATTCTTCTTTATTTATATCAGTATCTGATCTTACATATGTTAGCTTCACACCAAACATGTGAAAACCCCAATGCTAATAATATTAAAATTACATTTAATACATAACATAAATCCTAATCTAGGATATACATAAGGCCAATTACGCACTACACTACAAACCACAAATAGGTCACACTTAAGATGTTGCAATGTAAATTACATTTTCCAAGAGTTACCATAACCAAGACCAAAATATGTGGCCACTAATAGATGAATCACCATTATACACTATAGTCAACATACTAAAAATATTTGATGAAATTGCACAACTTTCTAGATACCTATAGAAACTTTGTAACCAACACAAACACCAGAAACTGATAAAACACTAAAAGGACTCTAATGCACCAAAACAAATAGATCATGAGTAGGACAGTGTACACTGCCAATAAATATCAAGTACAATAAAAATATTCATGTTGATCTTGTCTTAGGTATAACTGAAACTCGTGTTGCATAATCAATAATCAACATGTGCATAACCAAAACTGCCAACAACCAACCGATATTGCCAGAGTGTCGGTATGGAGGTTTTGAAATTATGGAAATCAATGCCAAAAACAATTTAATTTGTATAACACTACCATGGTTTTAAATTGGTCTAAATCCAAGTTATTATGAATCTTCATATCAACCAAGGATTTTTCATAGATTTCCTTATGAGATGGTGAGATTTTCAATAATTCTAATATCAATAATTGTGCTAGTCTGAATAGGAGTTGATAAACTAATTTTTTTATGAAGATGGGAAACCATTCACGATTGTATTTTTAGATGCTCCTTTCAAGGTTACTTTGGTTTCTTGCCACATAGTGATTACTTTAACATATTATTTATCATGCTTGTCTTTTATAATTATGACATTAATGGAGTTGTCAAAATCTAACAATAAGTTAATGGTGTTGTCATAGGTATGAGAAAATTTAACCTTATCTCCTCCCTTCTTATTGTTTTTGGCTGCATTTTAGGATTCTCCCTTTTCATGATTTATGAAAGGATTTTTAAATGTTGTGTGATCCTCATTGTTTTTGTGTCCATCTATTTCAAAAGTGTCATTATCGATTAGATCTTGTACAACGTGTGTCAACATCATGCAATCATTTGTTTTATGACCTTTGTTTCAATGATACTCATAATGGTGGGAATAATTTCATCATGAAGGCTTTTACTTAGGGTTTTTAACCTCTTGACTCAATTAAGGTGATGATTTTGTTTGCAAGAATTGTTTTTAAAGTTTTCTCAAGAGGTTCTCTCAATGGTGTGAACTTCCTTCTAGGTGAGGTGAATTGTGAAGTTCTTGGTTTGTCATTGTTTTGGTTGTTGTTATGTGTAAATGGTGTATTTTTTGTTTGGTTGACATTATTTTCTTGATTTTTGTAATTTCTAGAAATATACAATGGTTTTGGTTTGATGTTATTAGCTTCTACCAATCCATCATTTACTAGGTGTTTGTTTTTATTCTTCAACCAAAATTTGTGTTTGTCATTATTATTATTGTTATTGGTTGATGTGTTGTTATTGTAGTTGTTGTTGTTGTTGTTGTTGGTTGAAAATTATTTGTTGTCCTTGTACAAGTTTAGCTCACCCTTCCTTACTAGATCATCCTCTATCTTAACACCATTCTCAATAATTTTGTCGAACGATGCAGGAAATTGAAGTTGTGAGCGGAAGTTCATCTCGTTGTTCAAGTTATTAATAAAAACGTCAATTTTCTCTTTCTCCAGCATACTTCATAGATACTTAGTGAATATTATTATCCATCTTTGTAGGAAGATTAGAAATGAATCTCCATTTCTTTGTTTGGTGTTGCATAAGTGTAGCATAGTTACTTCATGTTCTATATTATATATGAGTATTTTAATACAAACTCGATTACTAGTTCTTCAAAGGTCTTTATACCGGGTGAAAATTTTGAGAACCATTCCATAGCTTGTCCACCTAGACTTCTTGGGAAGAGTCTCATTAGGTATGTTTTATCTTGAATGAATCCCATGCTTAAAGTGCAAAAATACCTAATGTGATCTTGGGGATATGCCATGCCCATGTATTTTTCATACTTTGGAAAATCCACATTGGGTGGAAAAGGTAACATAACCAAGATTATGTCAAATGGGAAGGGACAAATTCCTTCTATGGTGTATTTATTTGTGGATGTTCTCCATTAGGTATTGTTGAGTTGTTGTTGTAAGGATTCTATATGTTTGTTTAAGGCCCCTATGGGATTGATCTTATCCTCATCTTGCTTCAATTGTGATACATCATAGTCGTGGGATAATTTGACTCATTGTTGTGCTAAAGTCATAGAATGCCTCCCTTTGTATTTTTCAAGCACTCTTTCCATAAGTTTGACAAACAGAGTACTTTTTTGGGCTTCTCTAACTTTTTCTCTGGTTATTTCTTCATCTTCCAAATTTTTAGTGTCATTGTTGTTATTGTTGGTGTTGTTAGCATTAGACCACTTGTTCTCCATTTTTTATTAATTTGATTGCACTTTATCCACCTTTTGGTTTTGGTCAACTTGATATGTTGATGTGAGTATGATTTAGGTTTAGTCTTTTGTTGAAGTGGTATTTCTTCGTGAGTCACTTTTCCATTGTCTTGAGTTTGGTACTTATAAGACCTTGTCCTTACCGACATGAAACTAACCTTGTAACACCTCTTGAGTTAAGATCTTCTTTGAATGAAATGACCAAGATTAGAATCCTGGTTAACTTTATCCAAACAATTGATATGAGGGAGGTTTAATGGTGGTTTACCAAAATGAAGTGTTTCCTAAGATGAAGTCTAATAGAGAAAGATATATCTCTATGATGAATACTTGATATTTTGACATTGATTTATTTAATTCTAAGGAAAGGACTTGTAATTCTTCATGGAGAACTTCCAAAACCAAAATCAGGATGGATTGACAACACTTTCAAATTGATGTAGTGTGATTGAAACAATTAAGGGTTGTCAAATAATTTTAATGTTTGAAACAAATGGCAGATTTTAAAACCTATCTTAATTGAAAAGAATCTTACTCCGAAAAGGGTATCTAGAGGTGTTTTTAGTTTTGACTCAAGATGTTTGGAAGTGTTCTCTATTTTAGAAGTGATGATTTAAAAGTGACACAAAAATGCTCAAAAGTGATGTTTTTGTGTTCAAAAGCAATGTCTAGATCTAAAAAAGTGATGAAAATTCTTTCATAAGTGATGAAATAAGGATCAAAAGTGAAAAACTGCTTGATTTTCCATAATTTGTATTTTTTTTTAATCTTTGCTTGTATTTTTGGTTTTAAATGAATGATTTATTTTGATTATCAAGATCATAAAAGATTAAAAAAAACACTTCAAACAATTGTTTTGGCCCTAAAATCTACACATTGAGTGTATGTTCTTGATCATTTCCATTGGTCTTGCACATAGAAAACAATTCAATCAAGATACCTATGGTCAATTTTGGCTTTAATAAATAATGAGGTAAGCGTACTACTTAACCAGGTTGTAATTAGTATTCTATTAAGAAAAATTTGAATTTTGACTCCCATTACAGGAGCCTCCCACCATCATAAAAACAATATTTTGCGCAATTCTGAAGGACTACTAGAGGAGGGCTATTGTTCAAAAAAATTCATCACTCACCCCATTAAGGATGAATGCTTTTTATTTCAAAGTGGGTTAGATTATCATGACTTAAATGGTTGTGTCCCACTTGGGTCATTCCCTCTCACCAACCTTGTTAAGACAACTCAAGAGGTAGGTCGGCTATGGCTAAAAATGCACTAAATGGAAATTGAAATAAGGTTGAAATAGGTCTTGTATTCCGATCACTTTGAAAGGTGAGAACATATCCCTATCATATTTATCCTCCAAACACATAGATAATGTGGTTCTTTTTCAACCTTATCTAACTAAATGAGACTTTTATAGGTTTGGCATTTTGATCACCCAAGATAGGGGAGAGCATAGGTCTACTATCTCCATCTACAAACATGCAAGGTCTTTTTAATTACTCTATGTTTTGAAATCAAATAGATGAAATATCAATTCCAAATGAAAAAAGGTAACACCAAAGATTAAGAGTTTAGGTGTGTGCACCTTTGACAATTATTGCACCATTTTTTTACCATTTACCTTTTTAGCAATAGCTCCATCTCCTTAGCATCCTCGGCAGCTTCCAAAAATGTTAGTCTCAACACATACATGCAAATTTAATGAAATCAACAATATTTGCAAATAAGCCACATTACAAAAGGATAAGCATTCAAATTGATTTCTACCCCATATTTAGCTTGATACATGTTAATGATTTTAGCATATAAGATTTGACATCTTCATCAATTTTAACCATTTTGTTTTCCCAATATACATTCATTGCATAAGTGTTTTCCTTCTTGATTGCCTTTTGAGAGTAATGATTTGGAAGCCTGAAAGTAACCTTCCTCACTTTCCTATTTTTTGCCATCTGCAAGTCATCACAAATACCAGTTAGCTCTATGTTTTATTTTATTTTAATTTGTTTTAAAAGCAACATTACAAAAAGCACAAGTGACATTTTTTAATTCAAAAATGACACAGTTTAACTCATAAGCGACTTGTGTAATTTTAAATTGACTCTCTTTTATGCAGAAGCTATAATATTTTCTTCAAAGGTGATATTATTTGAGGTAGAGGGGATGATCTTCATTGCATAAGCGATAATAGTCAGTACAGAAGCGACAATGTTTAGTGTAAAAGCAACATTCTTTGTGTCAGAAGTGACTTTTTGCATAATCTATTACTGCAAGTACAAAATCTGCAAAAAAAGAAGAATCCCAAGAACTAATTAGGATCAGTGAGGTGTGGTCCCCATGGTGAGTGTCATTTTTGTGTGTGTAATTTTAATACTACAAACCTACATAGAACATTAGTATGAGCTTTCAAATCAACAAGATATAAAACTAGCTAAAATAAGGAAATGAAAAACATCATGAGCGTTCTATGGCTCTCTATTTCTAGGGACTTGATGGATTCTCTCAGCTACAAGTTAGATTCAAG
This sequence comes from Thuja plicata, assembly GCA_018584345.1. Lineage (NCBI taxonomy): Eukaryota > Viridiplantae > Streptophyta > Pinopsida > Cupressales > Cupressaceae > Thuja > Thuja plicata. The sequence continues at coordinate 4,322,896 of MU225789.1, forward strand.
TAACAACCTATAAAATGATATTATGATATGATATGAGATGCAAATTCTACTCTAAATTATCAAACTACTATGATGAAAAGCCATTTCTCCATTATGATCTTACTCTAAATGATGAATCTCAAACTAGCATTATGCAATTACTAAATGAGAGTGGAAATGAATTTCTCTAATTATGCATCCTATTTATAGGATTTATCAAGGTTTAGGGGTGATTTTTATTAACCATGATCAAAGTATGAGTTGAGGTTAAGTTTGATGATGTGTCCCATTTGGATGGACAAGATTCCCCTTTCAAAATTGAATGGTCAAGATAGAAAAGTTTATTTGTGGTCCATGTGCACTTGGTTCTTGTCTCCCATTGGTTTATTTGATTTTGTCTTGTATTGCTAGGTGAGATAATTTAGGAGGAATTAATTCAAAGAATTAATTAAATTAGCCATGTATGATATTTGAATGGGTTGAATTAATTAATTAATGAGCTATATAATCAAATGGTTAATTCAATTACATAGTTAATCAATTTTGATTTAATTAATTCAAATGAATTGAATTTAATTAATTTTTTCTATTGACCATTTTTAAGTGTATACAGAGGCAAACTCCTTGTACATATGAAAAAGGGGAGAAATCAAATTTACTAGTTAAATATTACTCCCATTTTTATGAATTGCATGTCTAGGAAGGAAGATGCCCCCAATAGGCTTAAGAGGTGACTCAAGCACTAAATGGAGATATGGGTTTCCTTCACTAAAATATGTAATAGATGAAATGAGAATGATAAGATATAGTAATTTAAATGATTAACTAGGAAAGCCACCATTTTTTTTTGATAAAAACATACTATAATAGACAAACAGTGAGCAACTGACAGAAATAGAAACCGGAAGACGAAACTGACCTGTGACTCAAATTTGAGCTAAGAATGGAAGGAAAATGATGAAAATTGTGACATGTTCATAGAACATGAAGACAATGGCAACATGTTCCCATTATTTTTAGTTTTTGTTTTAACATATTTGTTTGACTGTACTTTTTCTACCCAGATCTGATCTGAGGACTCTATATCATGTTTGTGCACAATAAAAATGGGGGAAAAGTTTGGCTAAAGGGATTTTCCTTGTTCACACCCCTATATAGGAATTAACCTTAAAAATGAAATGAAATTGCATTAATATCTACAAATAAAAAGGTAAATAATAGATTCACATTGCATAAACCCTCATGGATAGATGTAGAAATTTCTCATACCCATGAAGATTATTGAATGTGCTTGAGATCCAAATAATTGACCTTGGAATAAGATTTGGAATAAATGATTAAATAACACAATTCATAGATCTATGAACACCACTCCTAGATCTTGAATATAGATATACTTGATAACACGTGCAAAGAAGGAAAGAGAAGATGGATGAAAGGATGGATCTTCTTACTTGATTGAGAATTCCTCTACTTGTCCATCACAGGAGATCAATTTTCATCAATTTGATAAGATTATAGTGGAATTGAATGATCTTTAAGAATTAGAGACTTGGAGATATTTACCTTGGGTGCTTGCCTTCAACTCTTGAATCCAATTTCTCTTGCTTGAAAACTTGATAGCTTGATTGCCAAAATGTTTGCATGTGATTGTGATATCCAAAATGAGGAGATAATGGGTTCTTATACTAACTCCATCATTCCAAGATTCAAATTTGATCTAGACCGACCACAAAAGGAAATCCCTAGAGAAACCCCCACATTGGGCCACAGGTTAAATTTGGACCCCAAAATCCAGGGACAAGTCGTCATTGGCGATATGTCTTAGGAACATATCGCCATTGGAAACATGTACTTGGAGGAATGGGCTCAAATTTTAATTGGAGCTTGGGGAGAGTGAAAAGAAGAGGGAAATGAAGAACCATCTTGCCAAGATCAAGCATAATAGACATTAAGACATTAAAATCGCTAAAATGGGTCTAATAGGTCCTAATAAAGAAACCAATCATGGGTGATAACATTTTAGGATGATACATCTAGCCCCCACTTTAGTGGGAGTATAATCCAAACTCATGCTCATGGTAAATTAGATCAATGCACAGTTACAAAGGTCTTGTTTAAAATAACAAAAATTAAAGTTTTAGACACTTGTCAAATGAGCATAAAATAGAAACTTAAAAATAGCAAATGACATACATTTGTAATGGTGCTTTCTCCTCTCCATCCTCTGTGGGTGTCTTTTGGGCCACTTTCTTCTCCTTATATGCTTGAAAATCATTGATGACCACCAATATATCATCATATTCTAGAATGAAGATGCTAGTATTTATGATTGTCCAATAGGTCATTTTCTCCCTGATTTCTTTAGCCTTTGTGATGAATGTCTTGTGATGATTCCCATACTAGATTATACTGACATCAATATTGGCCAATTTGTTGTAATCCTCTCTGAAAAATACTTGAGGGGTAGTGATGGAATCAATATTCTATAGGTATTGATTCTTTAGTTCATCTGTTGTGATAATCCTAGAATTATCATTTCTCTACAATTCACATCCAATATCTTTGAAATACCCAATTATTTGATCTATCATTTCTTTGTCTTATTTTAAGATATTTATTAAGTTAACCATGCTCTTTTTAACACATTCACACTTATATCCCATTCTAAACATCCATTTTTGTAATGGTTAATCAGGTGACTATAGACGACCAAGAATCATGGCTATAGAGGTCTTCATATCCATCACTTCTTTACTTTGCTTCATGTTTTGTTTGTGTGTTTTTTCCTCCATCTTGGACACTCTAATTTATGAGACTAAAACATTTCTATCCAACACTAGAGCATCATATGAATTGCTCAGTCTATCAATGAAGGGCAGGCCTTGTACCTTCAAATTTGCATTCTAATCTCTAGTCACTTTACCAAATTGACTATCTATTTACAGCTAGGAGATCATTTTTGTTTGAAGTAGGGTCTAGGATCGTATCTCAAGAACTTGCCAATTGGGAAGACAGAGGGGCCAAAAGTGATTTGAGGCTTTCTAAATATAATTGAACCATCATTTTCAATTAATCCTTATCCATTTTGGTCATCTCAATTCTCCTCTCCATCCTAGCATTAGAAAAATTCTAGATGTCCACTGTTGGAAATGAGATAAGTAACTAAGAGGGGAGGGGTGAATCAGTTTCTCCAAAACAAATCCTTTGTCCCTTAGATGTCTTAAATACTTTAACATTGTTACTCGATTAATTAAGATATTCTTCTATAGCCCGAGTGTCAAAGAAATCTTTATAATATCCAATTATACTTTAGTGATTAATTGCAGAATCATAAAGCATAAAACAAATAACATATACACAGGTGACACCAAGATTTAACATGGAAACCCAATATGGGAAAAACCACCAATGTAACTAGTTACTATTTTTCACTCTTCTGAAGTGAGCCCTGTTAGGAGCCAACCCTGTTAAAGGTTACAATAACACACTATTAAGTGTGACCCTATTAAAAGATTTAATCACCATGTGAGGAGTGGCCTTGTTAGAGGTCTTCAACACTTCAACATAGAAATTCTACCTTGGGAGAGGATTTACAAAAATACTGTTAAGTCTACTCTGTTAAGAGATTTGAGATCACTGCTACAATTGTTAGAGAGTATTAATGAATTGACTTGTATGTGTAAGTAACTTTCTTTACTGATTTAGATCTCTGTTCTAATTATGACTGGATCCTTGCTGATCAGATGTTCTATTGCAGCTCCAAGTGATCTATACTCAATCACAATCCTATCTGATTTCACCTTCACTCTTCATATCATAGAATTTCACAATTCTGCTTTCACACTCTTTTTATTTTTACACATTCAATCCAAAATTGACCTTTCATATATATGATGAGCCCTATCAAGTCAGCTTGAATACACTTCTAAATAATAAATCACAATTTAGTCAGCCTCATATAACCAATTAATTATAGAATTTAAATAACTATTAGTCGGCTGCCACTGAATGCTCGACCATGACTGAAATGCCCGAGTGACTCAGTCAACACTGAACTTCTTCAATACCTGACTGAACTCGGTCAACACTAAAACAACTCATTCTATTTCACCAATTGCTCTTGGTCTAAATGTAGACATTCATGTAATATCACTACATAAGTGTAAATACATGTGTAACATCAATGACAATACACAATTTAATAATTATCTTCAACAATCTCCCTCTTTGGCATTGATGGCAACACAACATGTCATAATACAAAGAATTGTAGAGCAACAAAAAAATTTCTTTAATGTCTTTAGCTTCATTCTCATTCTCATCCAAAAACTCCCTTTGACATCAAAATCTCCCTCTTACTATATTATCTTTTGTATTATAGAAAACTCTCGCTCTTTTATCTTATTCTTATGTATTATAGAAAACTCTCCCCCTTTGACACCAGATGCCAAAGACTCCATAAGTTACTTAACTTTATTTTGTAAGACTCCATCTTCTCAAATACCAATAGTATTACTATTTCACTTTGTAATTTTAATTTACCTGAATGTACTAAGTCATCTGCAATGTGCTCTGATGTACCTGCATCAACTGATAGATCTTCACTATTGCTCGGGTTGATGCATCACTAAACTATATTTTAGTGAGCTTTAGTTAGGGGAAGCACCAATATCTTTCCTCTAACATACAATAATGGATCCTTAGGTAAAGGTTTGGTGAATATCTCTACAACTTGGTCTTTTGTATTCACATATTCCAACCTTACTTCTTTATTCTGTACCAATTCCCTTAGAAAATGTTACTTTATTGCTATATGCTTGGTTTTGGTGTGCATCACAGGATTCTTTGAAATGTTAATAGCACTGGTGTTGTCATGGTAGATAATAAATTATTCTTTTATTTCTTCCTTCATTCTTGGCAACAATTTCTTGATCTATATGATGTTTGAATAGTTCACTGCTGCCACAACATATTTTGCCTCTGTTGTAGACTGAGAGATACAATTTTGTTTCTTGCTAGTCCAAGTGGTGTAGGAGCACCCTTCAGAAGCCAGTCAGATTGGTGCTATCATGTCATTATGGGTTTTTGGAAGTGTTAAAGACCCTCTTGAAGGGCATTGTAATTATATAAGGTCATGTGGACCAAGTGTGGTTGAGTTAGTGTTAAAATTGTGCTTTCTATTAGGTCAAAGTAGTGCGTTTTGGCTCATTAATGGCATTGTACTTGATAATGTGGTCAAGTGGAAATTTGATGTTTTTCCTATCTTTAGGGTCCTATGATACTCTAAGAGGTCTAACTAGGGTTAGTTAGGTCAGATTAGTGTCAAAACACTTCAAAATTGAAAATATGTAAAAGATGTCAAAATGTTGCTATGCAACATTAGCAACTTTTAAAAGTTGTTGACAACATTTTTGGTTGTCTTAAGGGTTTCAAGGTTTAATTTGTTTTTGAAACCATCCAAGGATTTATTTACGTGCATTAAGGGGATATAAGGAAGGAAAACCCTAATTTGATGGGTTGGAAGTCATTGTACGGATTTTGGGTTTTGGAGCCAAGCAGTTTTGAATGACAAAGTAACAGAATTGAAGTAATTTGTGTTTTTTTTTGTTGTGCATGGATTAGATTGAGGACTGTGATCATTTGATGCCATTTTTGGGCATTTTTTAAAGTGTTTTCAGTAGTTATTTTTCTCTTTAATTACTTTCCTTTTGGTTTTTGTAAATTAGTTTGTTTTAGACAGTTTGTTGTCCAGTTCTGACAGAGAGGCAAAGATGTGGACCTAAATCCATTTCCCACCATTGGTTTTTTACGGCCACTTGGGAATGGAGACTAGGTCCATGAAGCTTCAATAATATGGAAGGAGGAGCTCTAGAAGTTCATGTAATGATTTTTAAGGTCTTGCCTTAGGTGAGTTGAATGAGAAGCCCGGCTAGGAAGACCAAGTAGAAGTTAGTGTAAAATTGCAGGAGGTTGTTGTCATGAGCCAAGAAGGCCATGGATGTAATGCATGATGTTGTGTAGGTACTCAAGAATGAGGAGGATTTCCCAAGAATTCATCTTACCAAGTTTTGAAGCCAAAGACCCAAGACTGGTCTAAAAACAAGGAAGAAGCCCTATTTCAGAAACAGGGTGTACGGACAGAGTTGGACCCTGAAACCTAGAAAATCTTGGTGGGTTTTTTCCTTATATGTGAACTTCCAAAACATTTCTAGGGGTCCTTTGAGGATTTTTATCTGTATTAGAGATTTCCTAGATTTAAGGAGGCCTAATTGTCAAAAAGGCTACAAGGCCTAAATCTTAGGAATCTAGAGCTCGATTGGTAAGTGGATATCCTTGGAAAGTTGAGACCCCATCTTGGAGTCAAGAATGGAGTGTAATGAGCCCTTGACCTCCTAAAACTCAAATCAATGGTTAGGGCTTGGAAGGTGTAAATGTGAAGAGTTCTTGTAGAGAACAAAGTGTTGGAACCTGACAAGATAGGTAGATTCTTGGTAGAGGGAAGAAGTGTATATTTCCAAGTGTTAGAGGGTGGATTGAGGAATCCCTAAGGGGTCCTAGGAGTGACCTAAGAAGAGTTCAAGAAAAATCATACAGATATCCAAGTTTCTCCCTGTCAGACTGGTATCAGAGAATAGGTTCAAGATTTGGGATAAGAGGTGTTGCAGCTAGTGGATGTTGCAGACTGAAGAATCAAGTGGAGAGTCAAGTGCTTCTAGAAAGATGGTGACCAATGCTGAATTGGCCAACAAAGTTGAAGAAAAAGAAGAGGATAATAGACTGCTAAGAGAAAGATTGATCCAACTAGAGAAACTCTTAGGAGAGGTCCAAGACAAGGCAGACAGAGTGAAGGAAAAGGTAGACCAGAAAGAAGAAAAGGAAGCTAAAGAGAAGGAGTTGGACTTAGAAGAAGAAGCACCTACTCTTGATCTGGTCTTAATAGAGGAACCCTTCTTGAAGGCACTCAAAGCCTTAAGTAGTAAAGCCTTGGAGGGTGTGCCACTTTTTATTGGACAAATGGATGTTGATCTAGTTATGGACTGGATAGACAGTCTTGAAAATCACTTTGAGTGTGATGGTGTGACAGATGCTCAAAAGTTGAAAGTGGCTAAGTCTAGGTTGAGGGGACAAACACTTACCTGGTGGAAATATGTTCAGACTGAGAGAGAGAAAGAGGGCAAGAACCCTATTGTTACATGGTATGTTAGCCAAGTTGAATCAAACTTACCTACCAGATGACTATGAAGTTTAGATGCATAGAAAGAGACAAAACCTCAGGCAGAAAGAACTTGATGTCCAAGCATATACTGAGGAGTTTCAAAATTTATGCTTAAGATCCAAGATAGTGGAGGATGAGAGCATCAGATTAGCTAGATATCAAAATGGACTCAAGTGGTCTATACAAGAAGAGATGAGCCTTACTACCTTGACCAGTGTGAGACAATTCTATCAAATGGCTTTAAAGATAGAAGAGAAAAGCAAGAGGAAACATGATCAGACCTCAAGAGGGAGAGGTAGAGGAAAAGATAATAAAGGACATAGAGGTAGCTTTGTTGGCAGAGGAAGTTATTATAGGTCTCAAGGAGAATCCAAATTGACTGAGATAGTCAATGAGACCAGTGGAAGAGGTAGCATGAGTAGAGGAAGAGGATACCAAGGTGGAGGAAGAGGTAGATTTGGAGGTTCAGGCAGAGCCTCACACTTTTCAAACATGAAATGCTTTCATTGTAATCAACTAGGTCATCCAACCTATAGATGTCCGGAGAAAGCTTCTAGTTCACATGGTGAAAAGAGGGTGAATTACCAAGATCAAGAAGAAACCAATAGTGTTAAAGCTCCTGAAATTAACCTTGATTCAGAGAGTGGGGAGAATCTAATGATTAGGAGGATTCTCATAAAGGAACTTGTCAAAGAAGAAGCTAAGAAAAGGAGGGCACTTTTCAGAGTGAAGTGAAAGATACTTGCAAAAGTTTGCAGGATGATCATAGACTCGGGGTCTACTAATAACATCATCTCAGAGGAGGTAGTCAGCAAGCTAAGCCTAACCAAGATACCTCATACAAACCCTTATAGAGTTAGATGGTTCAACAAGGGTCAACATGTTCTTGTAAACGAGCAAGCATGGGTTGATTTTTCAATAGGAAAATATGTGGATAGAATCTTGTGTGATATACTCCCAATGGATGTGTTATGCCCTGCATCCCTGTCCCTACATTTTGTGTGCAAAATGTTGGGTCCCCCCATTTTTCTTTTGTTTTGTTTTTGCTACGGCTTTTGTCTTGTCTTTCTTTTCTTTTCTTTCTTTCTCTGGGGTTTTCTTTCCCCGGCGTGCGTTGTTTTCTCTGCTTGGTTTTCTCCTTCGGGATCCCGGATCCCGGAGGCTATTTTTTCTTTTGTTGGGAAGCCAGATTCCGGGCTCCGGGACTCTTTGCTATGATGTTCTTAAGTCTCAGGAATATCATCGTAAGGAATCCCCGGGTCCGAAGTCTGGAGGTTTCATCTAACCTAAAACTGCGGAAGGAGGAGGATTGCTTTTACCCTGGGTATAAATAGAGCTTACCTGTCATTTTCACATTTACTGTGATTAAAACCTTTGAGCACTTAGAGCGAAATATAGCATTTTCAGAGCGATTAACAGGGTTTGTAGAGAATTTGCAGTAATCAAAGCTTAAACACCTTCTATGTTCTCTGACGTACGCGAGTGCTCCGTGGTGGTGACCTTGGCGAACTAACGATTCAAGTGTTACAGAGTTCACTCGGTAATCCCTTCCTCCACCTTCTGCATTTTCAGGATGGTGCTTTTGCTTCCCTTCTCTCTGTCTTCTGTTCATTTTCTAGTTTTTGTTGTTTCCACCTGGTTTTGTTTTCGTTCGTTTTTGTTTCGTTTCATTTCATTTCTGTCGTCTATTCTTTTCTTGCCTCTGGTTCGCCGCCCGTTGGTGGGTTGGCTCTGTCGGAAGGTTTTCCACCTTCTATGCAGATGTAGATAGTCTGTAAATATTTTTAAATACCTATAAATGGTCAGTAAGCAGTTTGTAGATATCATGTATATGATGTAAATAATTGTATATTTTGGTTTCGGCTTCGTCTGGTTTTTGTCGCGGGAGTCACTCGCGTGTACATTGATGCATATTCGTGTATCTGTGTATATATTTCGGTAGGTAACCCTTGTATATGTCCCTCCTTTCCATGTATATACCCTTCGGCCCTCTGTATATCCTTCTAGGTGGCTCGACGAGCTGGTCGAGTCACCCTTGCTGTTGGTTTTTTGCTTCAAGTTGGCTTCAAGGCAGGAAACCACTTGTTTGAAGCTCGGCTCGTGGCTAGTTTCAAATAGGTGGTTTTCTCTCTCCTCCATCAAGGTTGTTAGAGCCTTATTTATTTCCCATGAGCGCAATTACTCCTGGCCATGTGGCTTTTCCCTTTTCGCGCATTCAAGTAGTCTCCTCCGCCGCCAGTGCCATCCCATCCATTCAATGCCCACCCACGTGGCATCCACGTGGACATGCCTTCAATTTCGTTAACGGTCACTTCTCTAGGTTTCAAGTCCCTTTCCGTCATCCATCCCATGTCTTTGTCAAGAGTGACAAATTTTCCCGGACCCGGAGATATAATAAAAATGCTAAGTTTATGTTTTGCTTTTCGGATACTCATGCAAAAAACTAACTTTTCAGGAAAAGCAGACGACGCAGTGGTAGGATCTCTGGACCCTGGAGTTACTGGTTTATTTTGATAAATATGTTCTGACGGTCGCTTTGTCTCGCAGGTCCGGACTTCACTTTACAATCATGTCTGAAGCATCCGCCTCATCTCCTCCCGAAAGTCCAGAGTTGCCATCTACAACCGAGACCAGGGCAGCGGCAAAGTCTAAGATAGAGAAGGCCCTGGAAAAGCTCCCCCTCACCATGAAGTATATGCAGGGTGAGGAGATTGTGGGCTCAAAGATTGAGTCCAAGATAAAGATGATGACCGACACCAGCGTCAGGACTTGGGCAGAAATGCAGGCTCTAGTAAAGATAATGCATATACAACAATAGGCTGGAGATGCACTTGCTACTAACATTGGAGGTTCTGGTATTCTCAGGGAAGCTTGCTTCCCATACTCCGTGCAGTCTCCGGAGCTTGTGCTTACTCTGGCAGCCCACTATAACTCCTTTGTCTGGGCCATCATGTTAGCACCAGCAGAACCATCGGGATTCCCCACTCCATTGGTGTCCCTGGACCCAGCCACTATCCAAATCGGCCTGGGCATCCCGCAATTTGATCAAGCTACAGTGGTTACAAGGTCAGATTCCTTGAAACAATTCACCGAGATGGAGGAGGCCTCTCGGTTGTACATAAATGCCAACTGGCTCAAAGTCCCGAAGAGGGACCCCAAAAGAATGAAGATTGACATTCCCCGCTCTGAATTCAAAGAGAGCATCTAGATGGGGATGATTGCATTGGCATGGGTATTTGGGAAACCCTCCACACAAGAATTTGCAAAATGGATGTACTATTTCCTATTCACCATGTCCACTAAGGGACAATTCTTCGACTGGGCTATTATTATTTCCAACCATGTCGACTCCCAGTTCCGGCAGCTGGACAAGGATAAGTTCTACATGACTTCTTATGTTTTCTGGGCCTTGGTTCATCAGAGGCCCCGCTCCAACGGCCTTCTCACAGACGGCATCCTCAGATTTGGTCTGGGACAAAAGGCACCGTGGGACCATTTCCCACAGATCCAATGGAAGGCCAGCTTCCCCAGTTACTGCCAGGTAAACGATTGTTTCGTTTACCATCATCTGTTGACGCCCACCCGGGATGCCAGATACCGCCTATCTAAGGAGGCGATGAAATTGGTAAGTAGTTATGGGCACTACTACATTCAATTCCAGCAGCATACCTACATCAGGGTCGCTGGCTTCTCCGAGAAACCCTACTTGTTGCCCAAACATTGTGGGGACAAGATCGTGCTGCTGGAGTACTGCAGACAAATGATGGAGCTGCATGCCTTCTTGGGTCTTAAGAAGGTCACCAATGTTTCATTCCTGATCTCTTATGGGAACTATACCTGCAGTCTAGCCACCGCAAAAGAGGCAGACAATGAGCTTAAAAGTTACAACTTGCAGGAATTTTATCTGGCGCGGAAGAACTTTGATCCGCATGGCCGAATTGCGATAGCACTACCTCGGGCCTCAGAGCCCCACCAAGCACACATAGAAGACTTCTGGGCAGATCACCAGGATGATATGGATGTGCGTAGCCAGCATTATGATAGGATGATGGCTGGAATGATGCAGGAGCTAAAGCTTTGGAGATTCCTGGAGGGCTTTTCTGACACCACCCCTACCACAGATCCCTAGTACTGGGAAAAGGGGATTGATAAATTGGCACTGCCTGCAATAAACTGGGCCACCCAAGAAGATCACACAATCGAGGACTTCACTCGGGCAATTGTCGAGCGAAGTCATACATATTTCAAGTAGGTGTGCCTCAGGAGTGCGCGCCTTGGTCCCCGACCAACACAAAGAGTAACTTCACCGCCGGTATTAAGATAGACTCCAGGGCCCGGGACATCTTCGCCAACCGGGACTTCTGCATAGGGCGTAGCCAAAGGAAAGGGGGTATCCTTGACCCCCTCTGCGCAGCAGATTCCCATACAAGAACAGCTTCAACAATCCATGGCGGCCTCCCAAAAAATGAGGGAGCAACTATTGACGAAGCTGGCGACTCCCTCGCTCATGTCCGGGCCAATTTGTCCTCCTTCCTCCCCATCACTGGCTGCCTTAATGATGATGGTGACGGGGGTGGATCCCACGAAGGTAGCAGCAATAGCAGATGCGGGGCCACCTCTAAACACTCCGAGGAAAAGAAAGCACATCTAGCAGCCAAAGGCGGAACCAGCGCCAAGGGCATCCCTCCCCAAAGAGGTAGAGATCCTCTCTTCCAGTTCCCTAGAACTGGAGAAAGAGGCAGAACAAACAGAGGACCCAGCCAGTCCCCCTCCAGAAGAAGAGTTTGATCTATTTACAACCGATGAGTTTGGAAACTTGCAAGGAGGAGACACACAGGCAGGGACGGAAGTCCCGGAGAAAGAACAAGAGGCTGTGGACCTCCGGGACCTAGAAGAAGAAGCTGCAGAACAAGAAGAGTGACAAACAGAAGAGAAAAGACCAGAGATTATCTCTGGGGCTCAGGAAGCACAAGGTCCGGGAGTGGGGCAACAACTGCCAAGTGAATTAAAGGCATCCGCTGGGGAACCCGGACCTAGAACTTTGGGAACAATCGTAACCCCAGCCGCCGTGTTCCAAGGGCCACTCCCGGGAGTGACCTTCGGGCACATAATAACAGCGGCCCAAACTTTGAATCTTGGCCAGATACCTCCCATACTGCCCAAAGAGGTGCCAATGATAGAACAAACCCAGCCAGGGGTAGAAACAGATGAGGGAGAAGAGCAACTTGAAGAGGTAATCCTCGAAGAGGTCGACCAGGGTCCAGATTCACCGATCGACATCACAGATCAGGTCGAGGATATAGAGATTGAAGATATTGTTGAAGAAGAAGTGCCGGCAGAAAAGGAAAGAGAAGAAGTGTCGACAGGAAAGGCAGAGGAGGTGCATGTTGAAAAGGAGAAACCACCACAGGACACTGGGAGAGCATCAGAAGAATAGAATCTGGTAGGAAGGCCACCTCTCCCACCTTCGTGGCTGGTGGAAAGAAAGAAAAGAAAATCCCCATCCACTCCAACAGCCCCTATCTCTCTGGCTGAAATGATGGCCTTGGCTTACGCCCCGCCAAAGATAAAGAAGGCCCGGATGGTTCACACATTGCGAACTAGGCCGGGCGGAGAAATAGTTGTAGTAGTAGCAACGCCTCCCCCAGATGCCGATGAAGTGATTGCAGACCCCGCAGACTATGATATCACCGAGGTACACTTGGGAAAAAGAGGAAAGCAGGGTGAAGTAGACCTGCTGAAAGAAGCAGCAAGGGCAGTGGAGGCCCGATACGAGAAAGAGGCCCAGAGGCTCAAAGCAGAAAAGGAGAAGAATGCCAACCTTCATGGGTTGTTTTATGAGCTGGACAGATCCATCAGCACCGTCCCTCCACAGGCCTCCACCTCAGAAGAATTACCGCAGAGTGACATAGACTCCCTATGAGTAATGAAGAAGAAAGCCCAAGCAGTTGATGAATGGGCCAATCTGCAGATAGGAAACATCTAGCGTTTCCTAGTATCCACTCTCTCGGATCTATACACAGCCCGGCAGGTTATTCTCCAGGCGGAAGCACTAATTGAGCAGTGGGAGAGTGATGCTGAGAATTACCAGGTGTGAAAGGTAGAGCTCGAAGAGCTCCTCACCCTGGGAGAAGATATAATTTCTGAATCAGGAATTCTGGGTGAGGAATCATTTGATTTCGTAAAGACTCAGCACTCCAGACTGGACCTCACATTGGAGGTAGCCAAGCAACTGGTAGAGTCCTTACAAGGGAAGGTGAACAAAGTAAAATATTCTTTTAATTTATGTAAATCTTTTGTAATAAAGGCTTCCGGGATGGATCCCTTTCGCGCAGATACTTATACTCCCAAGGAGTCAGTTTTGGGAGGTTTTGACGAAATGGTGGGCTCACGGTATCAATCTCCAGAGGGGATAGATGGGGCCAAAATGGTTAAGTTGACCAAGGTGGTGCTCAGAGGCCATGACGCCACAAAGATGGCGGATGAGTTTATAAGTAATGTTCCAGAACTGGGGGAACAAGTTGAGATGGCCAGATTCAGAAGGGCCAGTTTAAAGAAGATTGATGAAGACGGCATTTTCTGCCTCCTTCAGGCCTTTGGTGATAATAAACAGCCTTGAATTTCTCTGGGGGCTGGAGAAATTTAAGTATTCAGTATTCTTTATTCTTTTGGGGACGTAAGTTCCCGGATCCCAGAGTTCCAGATCCATAATTTTGTATTCTTTAAAGTGATCTGCGTCCCGGTCCCCGAGGCCGACCGGTCACTTTTAGAGGCGGTTAATTAAGATTGTCAGAAGGTAGTTGGACACATTAACAGGCATTGGCTCGACAGTTGGTTTCTGACAGGGTGATCTTCTTGAGGCGCTGTTCAAAGGTACACCTGGCACATTGGAGATAGGGCACCGCATTTCTCATTTATGAGGCATGTAGCCTCAATTCCAGAGGAACCTACTTTCTTCTTTCTTCTTTCTGGCTCTCTTCTCGAGGCTGATTCTTCCGGTGTACATTCTTATCTTCTTCCTCTGACCTGGCAGGCCTATTCCATCTCCAGGTCTTTTGTAGGGTGGCGCAGGTAGTACCGGCCCCCAGATATTGTATTTTATTCAAATGTAGTAAGTTAGGGTTAGGGTTAAAGAGTTGTATAAATAGGAAAATCGATCCATTCCCAAGGGTCAGCGAAATTGATGATTTTTTTGTCCATATGAAATAGCAAAGTAATTTCTAGCTTGTTCAGTTGCAGAGCTCAATGCTCTTTTGTTCTGTTCTTAGTAGTTAGATGCTCCCTTGGAGCCACTATTGTATCACGCACCAGTGCTTACTGGATTGGACATTAATGAAGAAGGAAGGATTCATGGCAATGCTGTTGTTATCATCTCTACTCCTGAGTTAATGTTATTTCATGTTTTAACGTTCTGCATGTCCTTTGCTCTGAATGTGTTAAAATATATTAACGACCTCTTTATTTCTGCTACTGATAAAATGCTAACTGATGGTTATGTATTTCTTTGGTATTTAGTATAGTCTTTCAGAGTATTATTGATGTTTCGGACCTTTCAGCATGACTATAGTTAGATAAATGTTTCTAACCCTGCAGGATCTTTTTTGTTCTATTTGCAAAGTGTGGAATACTCCAGGAAACCCTCACTAAATTGAATCTCCAGGAGAAATGAGTCAAAGTAACCAGCTATCCCCCTTGAAAATAGTCACCTCTCCCAACCGAGCCCCGCACCGTCGTGACCCGACACCTAGGTGCTTGAAGGCCCGGAGGATTTATTTCCCCCGAACAACCTTTACAGGTGGAGTTGGCCGATTTCTCTGGAACCCGGTGACAACTTATGATTGTTGGCGGACCCGGTCAGCAAAACCCCATCAACAGAAACTGGCGCTAGAAGGAGGGCATGAACTCGTCCCCCTCCCAAGATTCTAATTTTACACCTCCTGAGGGTTCCCTGAGTTGTAGTTTTAGGAGACAAGCCTTTAGTGGGATTGGGTCCTTTTCCCCAGCTAAATTTGAAAGAATCCTCAGATCCGCCCCGAATCCCGGAAGGTTTGTCGAACTCAAGCCTCCTGCTCGAAAGAAACAGACGTCGAAAGTCATACCAGCCACTGTTGTCTGGGGATCTACCATATCTTCGAATACTCAAACTCCCCAGACAGTCCCGGGAACCAATACTCAAACTACCCAACATATATTTCCCCCAATGGCTGTATATTTTGGAAATGCTGGGTCCCCAATGGGTACTTTTCTGGGTGCCATCAACGACTTACCTTCTCACCCGGAAAAGATTTGCCCTCGATATGAGCACCTAGGCTCACAGACCGTAGAAGAACACTTACAGGCATACAAAGGTGCCATGAATCGACACCGGATCCAGCATGAAGATGTTGTGACCCGCATGTTTCCCTTGTCCTTAGGACAAAGTGAGTTAAACTGGTACCTGAACCTTCCTGCCAACTCCATCAATACATGGCAGGATATGGAGGACGCCTTCTTGGCTGCCTTTCGTGTGCATGTGGACCCAGCCTGGTCCCACAATCAGTTCATCTCCATCAGAAAGGAACCCAATGAGCCTCTCGCAGCATTCAACCATAGGTTCTAGCGTGCCTTGAAGAGGTGCACAGGCCCTTTTGTCCCATCGCCAGATGTTACCATATAGACATACCTTAATGTGATGGACCCTTTCGTTACCACTCTCCTCTGGAGGACAACCACCCCGGGCGATCGGGATACTCTGGAAAAAGTCTATAACCTGGCCTTAGAGTTATCCCGCGGTCTCAATAAATCCCTGGGCGGGATTGGACAGAACACACCTTTCAACATGGTCCCTGGCGGAACTGTTTATGCCGGGGGTTACAATCCCAATCTGGAAATAGGTGCCCCTTCAATGGCAGGGAATCCCCCGCCACCTTTGGTAGACCAACAGGTGCGATATGTCTACCCCTCCCAGACCCAGATGACACCAGGTCTGAAAGTATTCCCTTGGAATTAGCCACAGCAGACACAACAAACTCAGACACAACTGTCTGAAGTGCCCTTCTTCCAGGCGTCTGCGGTTGGAGGATTGCCGCCCTTGACTCCGGTTAATCCTGCTGCCTTCCCAAGAAGCCAACAACAACCACAGCCATCCCATTGTGACGCTAACACTCAGTTGACCGCCGAAGTTGAGTCCCTCCGGCGAATGCTGTCCACCCTGACCATGGACATGGGTCAGCTAAAGGCTGGGTCTTACGCGCCCCAAAATTCAAATTCCCAGAGGGGAAATATCTTCTATGGCCAACAAAACAACAATGTCGGAGGAAGAAACTTCAACGGGCCAAGGCCCAACCAACAATAATGAAATAATAACGCTAACACCGGAGGCCCGCCTCCGAATCAAAACACCAACCAAAATGGTGCTGGACCATCCCACTTTACGTCAGTCACAGACTTCCAGCCCATGACTAATTGGTGTCGGCTACATGACAGGTTCGCACAATGAAGTAAATTGTGCCACTTCGGAGAAAGTCATAATGATCTCCCAGCTGGACAGGCAGCAATCGCATGATACCGCTCCTCCAGAGCCCCCTGTCCAAGAGAAAACCCATAGTGCTTTCACCTATGATACCATCTTCTTCGGTACTTCCGGGGAAGATGAAGAAGAATCCAAATTACAGGGGTTCTTTGATGAATCCATTCCGCCCTTTGAGGCCAACGCTTTTACCAACCCACGGGCTCCATACAACACCCGGAGCCAGGCGGGTAAAGGACCAGCTTACACACCCGTACCTCCCACCAAAGATAATCCTCCTCCCCAGAGTAATACCACTGATCGACCCACCCCTCCAAAAGGTCCCAGCTCTAACCAAGCAAAGGATCTCGCGGAAGAAAATCACCTGTTCCCGAGAGGAAGATTTGATATTACGAAGGCGTTAGAGCAGACCACCTCCATGACCTTGATGGAGGTTTTGTTAAATTGTCCCGAGCAGAAAAAGTCACTTCTGAAGCTCTTAGGGAACCCGAAAGCAGTTAGCCGCCCACCCAAGACCATCTCATTCGAAGATGCTAATGCGGCTATCTTCCATGGAAATAATGAGGATCCTCCCTTCCTGCTAGGCCTGAACATTTATGGCAAAAACATACACAACTGCCTAGTAGACTCTGGAGCTTCGGGTAACATCATGCCCTTATCCATTTGTCAGAAGCTTGGACTCCACCCCACCCCGTCTAATGGCGCAGTGATCCAACTAGATAAGACTGCTATGAAAATGGTGGGGGAACTGAAAAACATCTGGATACATCTTATCCAGGACCCCAGGATAGCCAGCATTATCGACATCCAAGTAGTGGACATCCTAGAGACTTACGGGATGTTACTAAGTCAGAATTGGTCTAAGTCCTTAAATGGATACTTTTCGACCGACTTCACCCACTTATGGCTTCTGTGGGAAGGAGAATCCAATCAGATCCGGGTCAAAAGTGAACCCTGGATGAAGCAGGCCCTCACCGAAGTAGGGAGGGTCAATGAAGTCCTTTTCTCTGAATCTTCTCTGGGGGTGTACCGACCTCTTGAAATTTTAACATTTGATTTCATCCCCAGAGAAGATCCCGTGGTATTGCAAAGGGCACAGGACTTAGAAGAAAAGCTGAGAGTTGAAGTTAACTCTCAAGGCCCCACAGCGACCCTTGCCACACTCTTATCCGGCACTTGGTGCCGGTTGCATTACCAAAAACATTCAGAGCATGAGTGTGAGCCCTGCCTATCGGTCGCTACCCGGCAACTTGATATCCTCCGGAGTGAACATGCAACCGATTCCCCGGGACCCAGTACTTCTACAGGATGCACTCCTTTGGTGCCATCCACCCAGGAATCACAAACTGAAACACCTTCGGGGATAAATTCCACTTTTGCACCGGTAGTCCGGGAGAAAGTCCCCAAGTCCCCCAGCATCAGTCCAAAGAAAACTCCCCCTCCCCAGCCCCAGATTACAAACAATGACTTATGGACCCTTAAATTCAACAGGTCCCGATCCAAACAGGGCTGTGGGGCCGGAGTAGAATTAATCAACCCGCGAGGGAAATCCTTCCTGGCTTCCTACAGGTTGCAGTTTAACTGCACAAACAATTTCACGGAGTACGAGGCTTTGGTCCTTAGACTCCTATTCGCACTAAGGAAAGGTATCACCCGCCTCCGGGCTCTGGGTGATTCAGAGTTGGTTGTTAAACAGGTCCAGAGTCAACACACATGTCATGACAAAAGTCTGGCCGCATACCGCAACTGGGCTTGGAGCCTTATTGAAGATTTTGATGCCTTTGGCATTGACCTTATTCCCCGGCGACGGAACTATGTCCCGAATGCCCTAGCTATTTCTGCCAGCACACTTGAGCCGATGGCCGGCTCATGACTCCGGAGATTTTCAGTTGAGATGGTCCCCACCCCTCCATTCTAGACAATGTTATCCACTTTCAGGTTTTTGAGGACGATCAACATATCTTGGCCTTCATGGCCAATGTTGGTGTTTTTGAGGACCAGATAGTGGAGGAACAAGACCACGATGATACTGGACAGGGTGATGAAGATGATGGGATCATGGACTTTCCCACCAACACTATCCCTAAGGGAATGGTTGCATTAGAGCGGATCTTTGACTTGGACCCCCGGGCTCGCGAGAAGGTTTCGTCCTCCCCTGAGGGAGGAAAATTTGAAAAAATTAACATCCGCCAGCCCGGTGAAGAGAAAATCATCCACATAGGCACCTCCTGCTCCCCTGAGGAAAAGGAGAAGATTCTCGTGGTTCTCTGAGAATACATTGATGTGATTGCCTGGGGGTATGAAGATTTGAAAACTTATGACACCTCCATCATGACCCACACCATTCCCCTGAAGCCAGACGCTAGGCCCTTTTGGAAAAAACAAAGACCGGTTAACCCCCTGATAGAGCCTCTGATTCATCAAGAGGTAGAAAAACTACTGTCAGCTTAGATCATCTTTCCAATCCGACACACTACATGGGTTGCCAACCTGGTCCCAGTCAGGAAGAAAAATGGTGAGATCCGCCTTTGCGTGGATTTTTGAAATTTGAACAAAGCATCTAAAAAAGATAATCACCCTCTCCCCTCGTTGGATGAGGTGTTGCAGATAGTAAACGGATCCCAGATGATGTCTTTCCTGGATGGATATTCGGGATACAACCAAGTTATGGTCAAATATGAGGACAGAGAGAAAATAGCGTTTACCACCAAGTGGGGAACGTTTGCTTATAGAAGAATGCACTTCGGTTTGATCAACGCCGGGGCTACTTTTTAGAAGGCTATGGACATTGCGTTCGAAGGCCTTGTTAATCGATGCATAATCATCTACATGGATGATTTGACCATCTTCTCCCGGGACAGGCGTGATCACGCCACCCACCTCGCTCAAATCTGTGAGAGATGTCGCCGGTACGGAATATCCCTCAACCCCAAGAAGTGCATATTCAGGGTCACTGAAGGGAAATTGCTAGGGCATATCATCTCTGAGAAGGGTATATCCATAGACCCTGATAGAGTCGAAGCATTGTTGAACTTATAGATGCCTGGCAGCAAGAAAGAAATGCGATCCTTCTTTGGGAAAATCAACTTCGTGCGTCGATTCATTACAGGATTCGCAAAGATCGTCAAGCCACTCAATGAAATGATGGAAAAGGATACCAAAATTGAGTGGAGTCCTGAAGCAAAGCGGGCATTCGCCCAGATAAAATAGACCATAACAGAGGCACCCGTCCTGGCTAGTCTAGACTATTCCCTTCCGTTCTACATCTACTCATTTGCTTCACCGCATTCTGCCGCGGCAGTACTAACCCAAAAAGTTAAAGGGGAGGAACGGCCAATTGCTTTCATGAGTTCCCCCTTTAAGAACGCCGAAGTCCGGTATTTATCATTGGAAAAACAAGCCTTTGCTCTCGTCCGCGCCGTGAAGAAATTCTGGCATTATATTCTCTGAAGCAAAGTGCATGCTATCATCCCGGACCAGGCTGTCAAATCTCTGCTGATGCAGAGTGAATTGGGCGAGAGACGGGGGAAATGGATGGCCATCCTCCAGGAGTATGATTTAGAGATGCAGCCCATGAAAATAGTCTGAGGCCAGGGACTAAGTCATACAATAGCAGAGGAGACTCCCCACATAGAATGTCATACTTACATAGTGGAGTCCATTACCCAGGATCTGTGGTACACCGATCTGGTGTATTTGCTGCTAAATAAAAAGTGCCCAGAGGGGTTACCTCCCCACAAATGTCGTGCCCTGTGGATGAAAAGCGCCCATTTCATGATTAAAAATTTTGTGCTTTACCGTCAAAACTATGAGGGAGTGTACCTCCGGTACATCGATAGAGACCAAGCTGTGAAGATAATTGATGAATTCCATGGACAGTTTGAAACCAGGCATGGTTTAGCCGACGCCACTACCCATCAGATCCTCCGGGCTAGATACTATTGGCCTTGTATCTTTAAGGATGTTTACGCTCATGTCAGAAAATGCCACACTTTCCAAACTGCAACGCACCGTGAGCATAACCCAGCCATGCCTCTGCAACCAGTATATGAGGCTAGACCCTTTGCCTAGTGGGCATTTGACTTCATCGGGGAGATCAACCCCAACTTGTCTGCCAACCACCGATACATTCTGACTGCTACTGATTATTGCACTCGGTGGTCTGAGGCTATACCTTGCAAAAATAACACGGCGGACATAGTTATCAAGTTCTTTGAAGAAAATATCATCACAAGGTTTGGAATGCCCTTTGCTTTAGTATGTAACAATGGTCCAGCATTTTCTTCCGCACAATTACTTGAATGGACCTACAACCGAAAGATCATGCTGAAGTTCTCCAGCAACTATTACCCCCAGGGAAATGGCGTTGCTGAATCAACGAACAAGAATCTACTTGAGGTGATCAAACATCTGTTGGAACAGAATCCCTGGGATTGGCACCAAAAATTGAGATACGCCCTCTGGGCGGATCGTATTCATATTAAAGCCGCCCTGGGAACATCCCCATTCCACTTGGTTTATGGTCAGAACCCTGTATTCCCAGTCAACTTACAAATCCCCATTTTACAATTTATGCAGGAATTAAACAACAGGGACAACATTGTGGAGGTTCGGCTCCTGAATCTGGTGCAAATGGAGGAACAACGAGACGCAGCCCTTGAACATTTCGCGCGTCATCAAGCAGTAGTAAAATGATGGTTTGACAGAAGAGCCCAATACAAGGCTTTTCAGATCTCAGATCTGGTCCTGTTGTGGGATAAGGCCTGGGAGAAGAAAGGAAAGCACACCAAGTTCCAACGGCTCTGGCTCGAACCATACCTGATTTCAAAAATCTGTGGGGAAAATACTTATCGCCTTAACACCTTGACTGGAGAACCTGTCGCATTGCCTGTTAATGGGCAGTTTCTCAAACATTATTTCGAGTAAGGGTAAGTTTGTCCAAAGTTGTATTATATGTAAATATCCCCTTGTGAGTAGTTTTGTTGGCTGCCTTCCGAGGCAGTCTTCTTTTTTCCTTTTGTCTTTGTTTTCGCTTTTGGTTTTCTTTTGGCCCCGGTGTTTTGCTCCATCTTGTAGAGCAGGAACGCTTTGCATAACTTTGGCTTCTGGTGCAATGCCTTCGGCATGGTGAACTTTAGAATCTATCTTTATCACGGTGGAATCAACCCGGTCTCCGGGATTATTTGCAAGTTATGACACATTTTCGAGCAATCTCCATTGGGTGTTGTCTCCGGGAGTCTGGCAATCAGTGAAAAATAATAATATAAGGAACAAGTAATCAGACACGTCGAGGGTAGATCAACTGTACTGATTAATTGATCCACGTCTGAAAATCCAAAGGAGTTCCTTCCGGGTCTGGAGTTTTATCCTCTCCAAATATCTAAATATAGGTGGATAGGTGAAAGAAGTACCGCCATTTGAATTTTAGCTAAGCTTGGGCTCAATGGTGAAAGAAGTACCGCCTTTCCTACCTAGAAATAAATAAATGAAGTAATGGGGATAAGCGGGATGAAATTCTGATCTTCGAGGGAAAAGCAATTAAATTGATGACTGGTTCGATGTAATTAGCACCGTTTCTCTATTTCCTCCCAGAGGTCATCAGCTTGATTTCCTTCCAAAGCACACACGACACCACTAATGAAAGGCTACAGACTGACTCCTGTATGGTCGGGTTCTCTTGGATATGCTGCCCTCTACTCGTCAAATACTTCAGGAGGACGATTTGTTCCAGTTGTGCTACCCAGAGATTCTATGATTCTTAAATGCGATAAGGCATTTGTCCCAGATAGTTGCCATTTGTTATGCCCTGCATCCCCGTCCCTACATTTTGTGTGCAAAATGTTGGGTCCCCCCTTTTTTCTTTTGTTTTGCTGTTGTTGCGGCTTTTGTCTTGTCTTTCTTTTCTTTTCTTTCTTTCTCCAGGGTTTTCTTTCCCCGGCGTGCGTTGTTTTGTCTGCTCAGTTTTCCCCTCCGGGATCCCGGATCCCGGAGGCTGTTTTGTCTTTTGTTGGGAAGCCAAATTTTGGGCTCCGGGACTCTTTGCTATGATGTTCTTAAGTCTCAGGAATATCATCGTAAGGAATCCCCGGGTCCGGAGTCTGGAGGTTTTGTCTAACCTAAAACTCCGAAAGGAGGAGGATTGCTTTTACCGTGGGTATAAATAGAGCTTACTTGTCATTTTCACATTTACTACGATTAAAACCTTTGAGCACTTAGAGAGAAATATAGCATTTTTAGAGTGATTAACAGGGTTTGCAAAGAATTTGTAGTAATCAAAGCTTAAACACCTTATGTGTTCTCTGACGTATGCGAGTGCTCCGTGGTGGTGACCTTGGCGAACTAACGACTCAAGTGTTGCAGAGTTCACTCGGTAATCCCTTCCTCCACCTTCTGCATTTTCAGGTTGGTGCTTTCACTTCCCTTCTCTCTGTCTTGTGTTTGTTTTCTGGTTTTTTTTGTTTCTGCCTGGTTTTGTTTTCGTTCATTTTTGTTTCATTTCGTTTCGTTTCTGTCATCTATTCTTTTCTTGCCTCTGGTTCGCCGCCCGTTGGTGGGTTGGCTCTGTCAGAAGGTTGTCCACCTTCTGTGCAGATGTAGATAGTCTGTAAATATTTGTAAATACCTATAAATGGTCTGTAAGCAGTTTGTAGATATCATGTATATGATGTAAATAATTGTATATTTTGGTTTCGGCTTTGTCTAGTTTTTGTCGCGGGAGTCACTCACGTGTACATTGATGCATATTCATGTATATGTGTATATATTTTGGTAGGTAACCCTTGTATATGTCCCTTCTTTCCATGTATATACCCTTGGACCCTCTGTATATCCTTCCGGGTGGCTCGACGAGCTGGTCGAGTCACCCTTGCTCTTGGTTTTTCACTTCAAGTTGGCTTCGAGGCAGGAAACCACTTGTTTGAAGCTCGTCTTGTGGCTAGTTTCAAATAGGTGATTTTCTCTCTCCTCCATCAAGGTTGTCAGAGCCTTATTTATTTCCCATGTGCGTAATTACTCCTTGCCATGTGGCTTTTCCCTTTTCGCGCATTCGAGTAGTCTCCTCCACCGCCAATGCCATCCCATCCATTCAATGCCCACCCACGTGGCGTCCACGTGGACATGCCTTCAATTTTGTTAACGGTCACTTCTCTGGGTTTCGAGTCCCTTTCCGTCATCCATCCCATGTCTTTGTCAAGAGTGACAAATTTTCCCGGACCCGGAGATATAATAAAAATGCTAAGTTTATGTTTTGATTTTCGGATACTCATGAAAAAAACTAACTTTTCAGGAAAAGAAGATGACGCGGTGGTAGGATCTCCGTACCCCAGAGTTACTGGTTTATTTTGATAAATATGTTCTGACGGTCACTTTGTCTCGTAGGTCCGGACTTCACTTTACAATCATGTCTGAAGCATCTGCCTCATCTCCTCCCGGAAGTCCAGAGTTGCCATCTACAACCGAGACCAGGGAAGCGGCAAAGTCTAAGATAGAGAAGGCCCTGGAAAAGCTCCCCCTCACCATGAAGTATATGTAGGGTGAGGAGATTGTGGGCTTGAAGATTGAGTCCAAGATAAAGATGATGACTGACGCCAGCGTCGGGACTTGGGCAAAAATGCAGGCTCTAGTAAAGATAATGCATATACAACGACAGGCTGGAGATGCACTTGCTACTAACATTGGAGGTTTCGGTATTCTCAGGGCAGCTTGCTTCCCATAATCCATGCAGTCTCTGGAGCTTGTGCTTACTCTAGCGGCCCACTATAACTCCTCTGTCCGGGCCATCATGTTAGCACCAGCAGAACCATCAGGATTCCCCACTCCATTGGTGTCCCTAGACCCAGTCACTTTCCAAATCGGCCTGGGCATCCCGCAATTTGATCAAGCTACAGTGGTTACAAGGTCAGATTCCTTGAAACAATTCACCGAGCTGTAGGAGGCCTCTCGGTTGTACATAAATGCCAACTGGCTCAAAGTCCCGAAGAGGGACCCCAAAAGAATGAAGATTGGCATTCCCCGCTCTGAATTCAAAGAGAGCATCCAGATGGGGATGATTGCATTGGCACGGGTATTTGGGAAACCCTCCGCCCAAGAATTTGCAAAATGGATGTACTATTTCCTGTTCGCCATGTCCACTAAGGGACAATTCTTCGACTGGGCTACTATTATTTCCAACCATGTCGACTCCCAGTTCCGGTAGCTGGACAAGGATAAGAAGTTCTACATGACTTCTTATGTTTTCTGGACCTTGGTTCATCAGAGGCCCCGCTCCAATGGCCTGCTCACAGACGGCGTCCTCAGATTTGGTCTGGGACAAAAGGCACCATGGGACCATTTCCCACAGATCCAATAGGAGGCCAGCTTCCCCAGTTACTACCGGGTAAACGATTGTTTCATTTACAATCATCTACTGACGCCCACCCGGGATGCCAGATACCGCCTATCTAAGGAGGCGATGAAATTGGTAAGTAGTTATGGGCACTACTACATTCAATTCCAGCAGCATACCTACATTAGGGTCACCGGCTTCTCCAGGAAACCCTACTTGTTGCCCAAACATTGTGGGGACAAGATCGTGCTGCTGGAGTACTGCAGACAAATGATGGAGCTGCATGCCTTCTTGGGTCTCAAGAAGGTCACCAATGTTTCATTCCCGATATTTTGTGGGAACTATACCTGCAGTCTGGCCACCGCAAAAGAGGCAGACAATGAGCTTAAAAGTTACAACTTGCAGGAATTTTATCTGGTGCGGAAGAACTTTGATCCGCATGGCCGAATTGCGATAGCACTACCTCGGGCCTCAGAGCCCCACCAAGCACACATAGAAGACTTCTGGGCAGATCGCCAGGATGATATGGATGTGCACAGCCGGCATTATGATAGGATGACGGCTGGAATGATGCAGGAGCTAAAGCTCCAGAGATTCCCGTAGGGCTTTTCTGACACCACCCCTACCACAGATCCCTAGTTGGGAAAAGGGGATTGATAAATTGGCACTGCCCGCAATAAACTGGGCCACCCAAGAAGATCACACAATCGAGGACTTCACTCGGGAAATTGTCGAGCGAAGTCATACATATTTCAAGCAGGTGTGCCCTGGGAGTGCGCGCCTTGGTCCCCGACCAACACAAAGAGTAACTTCACCGCTGGTATTAAGATCGACTCCAGGGGCTGGGACATCTTCGCCAGCTGGGACTTCTGCACAGGGCGCAGCCAAAGGAAAGGGGGTAGCCTTGACCCCCTCCACGTAGCATATTCCCATATAAGAACAGCTTCAGCAATCCATGGCGGCCTCCTAAAAAATGAGGGAGAAACTATTGACGAAGCTGGTGACTCCCCCGCTCATGTCCAGGCTAATTCATCCTCTTTCCTCCCCATCACTGGCTGCCTTAATGACGATGGCGACGGGGGTGGATCCCACGGAGGCAGCAACAATAGCAGATGTGGGGCCACCTCTAATCACTCAGAGGAAAAGAAAGCACATCTAGCAGCCAAAGGTGGAACCAGCGCCAAGGGCATCCCTCCCTAAAGAGGTAGAGATCCTCTCTTCCAGTTCCCCAGAATCGGAGAAAGAGGCGGAACAAAAAGAGGACCCAGCTAGTCCCCCTCCAGAACTTTTTGCAACCGATGAGTTCAGAAACTTGCAAGGAGGAGACACACAGGCAGGGACGGAAGTCCTGGGGAATTAACAAGAGGATGTGGACCTCCAGGACCTAGAAGAAGAAGCTGCAGAACAAGAAGAGCGGCAAACAGAAGAGCAAAGATTGGAGATTGTCTCCGGGGCTCAGGCAGCACAAGGTCCGGGAGTGGGCCAACAACTGCCAAGTGAATTAAAGGCATCCGCTGGGGAACCCGGACCTGGAACTTCGGGAACAACCGTAACCCCAGGCGCTGTGTTCCAAGGGCCACTCCCGGGAGCGACCTTCAGGCACATAATAACAGCGGCCCAAACTTTGAATCTTGGCCAGATACCTCCCATACTGCCCAAAGAGGTGCCAATGACAGAAGAAACCCAGCCAGGGGCAGAAACAGATGAGGGAGAAGAGCAACTTGAAGAGGTAATCCTTGAAGAGGTCGACCAGGGTCCAGATTCACTAATCAACATCACGGACTAGGCCGAGGATATAGAGATTGAAGATATTGCTGAAGAAGAAGTGCCGGTAGAAAAGGAAAGAGAAGAAGTGCCAGCAGGAAAGGCAGAGGAGGTGCATGTTGAAAAGGAGTAACCACCACTGGACACTGGGAGAGCATCAGAAGAACAAACTCTGGTAGGAAGGCCACCTCTCCCGCCTCCGTGGCTGGTGGAAAGCAAGAAAAGAAAAGCCCCATCCACTCCAACAGCCCCTATCTCTCTGGCTGAAATGATGGCCTTGGCTCAGGCCCCGACAAAGATAAAGAAGGCCCAGACGGTTCACACATTGAGAACTAGGCCGGGCGGAGAAATAGTTGTGGTAGTAGCAACGCCTCCCCCAGATGCCGATGAAGCGACTACAGACCCCGCAGAATATAATATCACCGAGGTACACTTGGGAAAAAGAGGAAAGCAGGGTGAAGTAGACCTGTTGAAAGAAGCAGCAAGGGCAGTGGAGGCCCGATACGAGAATGAGGCCCAGAGGCTCAAAGCAGAAAATGAGAAGAATGCCAACCTTCTTGGGTTGTTTTATGAGCTGGCCAGACCCATCAGCATCGTCCCTCCACAGGCCTCCACCTCAGAAGAATTACCGCAGAGCGACATAGACTCCCTGTGAGTAATGAAGAAGAAAGCCCAAGCAGTTGATGAATGGGCCAATCTGCAGATAGGAAACATCCAGCGTTTCCTAGTATCCACTCTCCTGGATCTATACACAGCCCGACAGGTTATTCTCCAGGCAGAAGCACTAATTGAGAAATGGGAGAGTGATGCTAAGAATTACCAGGCGTGGAAGGAAGAGCTCGAAAAGCTCCTCACCCTGGGAGAAGATATAATTTTTGAATCTAAAATTCTGGGTGAGGAATCATTTGATTTTGTAAAGACTCAGCACTCTAGACTGGACCTCACATTGGAGGTAGCCAAGCAACTGGTAGAGTCCTTACAAGGGAAGGTGAACAAAGTAAAATATTCTTTTAATTTATGTAAATCTTTTGTAATAAAGGCTTCTGGGATGGATCCCTTCTGCGCAGATACTTATACTCCTGAGGAGTCAGTTTTGGGAGGTTTTGACGAAATGGTGGGCTCCTGGTATCAATCTCCAGAAGGGATAGATGGGGCCAAAATGGTTAATCTGACCAAGGTGGTGCTCAGAGGCCATGACGCCGCAAAGATGGCGAATGAGTTTAGAAGTAATGTTCCAGAACTGGGGGAACAAGTTGAGATGGCTAGATTCAGAAGGGCCAGTTTAAAGAAGATTGATGAAGATGGCATTTTCTGCCTCCTTCAGGCCTTTGGTGATAATAAACAGCCTTGAATTTCTCCGAGGCCTGGAGAAATTTAAGTATTCAGTATTCTTTATTCTTTTGGGGATGTAAGTTCCCAGATCTCGGAGTTTCAGATCCATAATTTTGTATTCTTTAAAGTGATCTGCGTCCCGGTCCCCGAGGCCGACCGGTCACTTTTAGAGGCGGTTAATTAAGACTGTCAAAAGGTAGTTGGACACATTAAGAGGCATTGGCTCGACAGCTGGTTTCTGACAGGGTGATCTTCCCGAGGCACCATTCAAAGGTACACCTGGCACATTGGATACAGGGCGCCGCATTTCCCATTTATGAGGCATGTAGCCTCGATTCTAGAGGAACCTACTTTCTTCTTTCTTCTTTCCGGCTCTCTTCTCGAGGCCGATTCTTCCGGTGTACATTCTTATCTTCTTCCTCTGACCTGGCAGGCCTATTCTGTCTCCAGGTCTTTTGTAGGGTGGCGCAGGTAGTACCGGCCCCCAGATATTGTATTTTATTCAAATGTATTAAGTTAGGGTTAGGGTTAAAGAGTTGTATAAATAGGAAAATCGATCCATTCCCAAGGGTCGGCAAAATTGATGATTTTGTTGTCCATATGAAATAGCAAAATAATTTCTAGCTAGTTCAGTTGTAGAGCTCAATGCTCTTTTGTTCTGTTCTTAGTAGTTAGATGCTCCCTTGGAGCCACTATTGTATCACGCACCAGTGCTTGTTGGATTGGACATTAATGAAGAAGGAAGGATTCATGGCAATGTTGTTGTTATCATCTCTTCTCCTGAGTTAATGGTATTTCATGTTTTAACGTTCTGCATGTCCTTTGCTCTGAATGTGTTAAAGTAGATTAACGACCTCTTTATTCCTGCTACTGATAAAATTCTAACTGATGGTTATGTATTTCTTTGGTATTTAGTATAGTCTTTCAGAGTATTGTTGATGTTCCGGACCTTTCAGCATGACTATAGTTAGATAAATGTTTCTAACCCTGCAAGATCTTTTTTCATTTTATTTGCGAAGTGTGGAATACTCTGGGAAACCCTCACTAAATTGAATCTCCAGGAGAAATGAGTTGAAGTAACCAGCTATCCCCCTCGAAAATAGTCACCTCTCCCAACCGAGCCCCGCACCGTCGTGACCCAACACCCAGGTGCTTGAAGGCCCGGAGGATTTATTTCCCCCGGACAACCTTTACAGGTGGAGTTGGCCGGTTTCTCCAGAACCCGGTGACAACCTTTGACTGTTGGCAGACCCGGTTAGCAAAACCCCGTCAACAGGATGCATGCCACCTACTCTTAGGTAGGCCATGGTAGTTTGATAGGAAGACAGTTCATGATGGAGAGAAAAATTCCTATTCTTTCAAGAAAGGTGGGGTCACCTACAAAATTTAGTCACTCATTGATGATGAGGGGTCTACATCAGCAGGACCTAATGTCCTATTGCAAGGAGGTAAGGAATACATGCAAGGTGTAAAGAATGGAGAAGGAACACATTATGCTATTATGCTTAAGTCTAGTGAAGAGAAGAATGTGGAACAAGTACCATTACCAAAGGAGGTGCAAGAGTTATTGAAGGAGTTTAAAGACATAGTTAATGATGGGTCACCTGCAATGTTACCACCTCCTAGAACCATAAGTCATCAAATTGACTTCATACCAGGAGCATCTCTGCCAAATAAGGCTGCATACAAGGTGACTCCTGATCAAAAAAAGGAGATAGATAGCCAAGTCCAAGAACTTTTGGACAAAGGTCTAATCAGACAAAGAATTAGTCCATGTGCAGTACCAGTGGTTCTAGCATCAAAAAAAGGAGGTAAGTGGAGGCTATGTATAGATTCAAGGGTAATTAATAGGATCACTATAAGGTATAGAATTCCCATTCCTATGATTGAAGATCTTATGGATTGTTTGGGAGGAGCAAGGTACTACACTAAGTTGGATTTGAAGAGTGGGTACCACCAAATTAGAATTAAGGAGGGGGATAAATGGAAAACAACATTCAAGACTACAGAAGGGCTCTATGAATGGTTGGTCATGCCCTTTGGGATTAGCAATGCCCCAAGCACCTTTATGAGGTTGATGAATGAAGTGTTGAAGTACTACATAGGTATATTTGTAGTTGT
Source organism: Thuja plicata (assembly GCA_018584345.1). Classification (NCBI taxonomy): domain Eukaryota; kingdom Viridiplantae; phylum Streptophyta; class Pinopsida; order Cupressales; family Cupressaceae; genus Thuja; species Thuja plicata. The sequence goes on from MU225789.1 coordinate 4,353,142, forward strand.
GTACCTTGACGATATTCTCATTTTTAGTAAGACAAAGGAGGAACACCTCCAAAATTTGAGGATTGTGTTGAAGAAACTCCATGAGGAGAAGTTGTCCATTAATTTGGAAAAATGTAGATTTATGAATCAAAGCTTATTTATCTAGGTTTTGTGGTGTCTCAAGGAACCTTGAAGATGGATCATATCAAAGTTGAAGCAATACTAAGCTGGCCTACCCCTACATGCAGCACTGAGGTGGGGATTTTCCATGGGCTTGCCCAATTTTATAGGAAATTCATTAGAGGTTTTAGTGAAATATGTGCACTAGTGCTAGATACAATTAAAGGTGGAGTGAAAACTAAATTCAAGTAGACTCTAGAGGCTGGTAAGGGTTTTGAGTGCTTGAAAAAGAGAGTGGCTACACAACCTATTTTGGTTTTTCCAAATTTTGATAATTTGTTCACCCTAGAGTGTGATGCAAGTGGTATAGCTGTTGGGGCAATTTTGAACCAAGAGAAGAGGCCAGTGGCCTTCTACAGTGAAAATTTGAATGAGGCTAAGAAGAGGTATTCCTCTTATGAACTAGAGTTATATGCATTGGTGCAATCCTTGAGGAAGTGGAGGCACTATTTTTTGCCAAAGGAATTTGTGGTTTATACTGACAACAAAGCTTTGAGTTTTATCAATTCTCAGGAGAAGTTGAGCAATAGACATCTCAAATGGATGGAATATTTGCAGGCCTATACCTTCACCATCAAACACAAGAAAGGGCAGTTGAATAAAGTAGTTGATGCTTTAAGTAGGAGACTCTTGATAGTCCAAGAGGTGTAGCTACAAAGTATAGGTTTGGAGAGCTTCAAGGAGCTCTATGAAGGAGACGAAGACTTCTCGAAAGCATACAAGGTATGTAAGGATTTCAAAAACTATTTCCATAGTCAATTTGTAGACTATACCATTCAAAATGATCTCTTATTCAGAGGAGGATAGATATGTATTCCTAGGGGATCTATGAGGGAGAATGTGATACAAGAGAAGCACAATGGGAGCTTAAGTGGCCACTTTGGCCTAAAAAAAACACTAGAACTAGTACAAAGGTTCTATTATTGGCCTAAGATGTAGAAGGACATCAGAAAGTATGTGGAGAAATGCTTGGTATGTCAAAAAGCTAAGGGTACGTCTTTTAATGTGGGTTTTTAGCAACCTCTACCCATTCCTAATAGGCCTTAGGAATGTATCAATATGGATTTTGTGGTTGGGTTGCCTAGGACCAAGACTAGTTTGGATAGCATATTTGTGGTGGTAGATAGGTTTAGTAAGATGAGCCATTTCATTGCTTGCAAAACCACCCATGATGCCAGTCATATTGCACATTTTTTTTTTAAGGAAGTGGTCCAGATTCATGGCTTACCCATCAGCATAGTATCTGACAGAGATGTAAAATTTATGGGTCATTTTTGGAAGACCTTGTGGACAAGGTTAGGAACTAACCTATCATTTGGGTTAGTCTACCATCCCCAAACTGATGGTCAGACTAAAGTTATCAATAGAGTACTAGGAAATCTCCTTAGATTCTTGACAAAGGAGTATGGAGTGATGTGGGATCAGTTGTTACCACAGGTAGAATATGCCTACAATGACAATGTTAATAAGACAACAGTAAAAATCCCCTTTGAAGTAGTTTATGGGCTACACCCTAGAGGTGTGCTAGAGTTAAGACACTTGGCACATGATGAAGGTAAGATTGCATATGCAGAAGACTTCACCCAATCAATGAAGGAGGTTCATGACCAAGTGAAGAAGCAGCTCCAAGAGGCTACACAAAGACTCAAAGCCAAAGTTGATGAAGGAAGAAGAGATATTCAGTTTGCTATGGGAAATTTTTTAATGGTACACCTTAACAAATCTAGATTGTAGAAGGGAGTCCCCACCAAACTTCAAATGAGGAGGATAGGTCCTTGCAAGATTCTTGCAAAATATGGGCAAAATGCTTATAAAATAGACTTGCCATCATATTTGGCAATATCACCTGTCTTTAATATGTAATATTTGGTGATGTATAAAGGGCCTACATTAGTACAAACTAATTCATAGTTAGACAATAAGGAAATAGCAAAAGATGTTCAGATTTCACCTACACCAACACCAATAGTTGTGAAGATTTTGGACTCTAGAGTGAAGAAAAAGACTAGACAGGGAACTTAAATGGAGCATCTCATTCAGTGGGAAGGAAAATTATAGGTTTAAGCTACTTGGGTGGCTAAGAATGAGTTCAAGAAGTAGGGAGTTGATCTGAAGCTCCTGTCACCAGAGGTGACTTAAGTTCTTAGCCTTGGTAGTATGGTGTAGGAGCACCCTTGAGAAGCCAGTCAGATTAGTGGTCTCATGTCATTTTGGGTGTGTGGAAGTTTTAAATATGCTCTTGAAGTGCATTGTAATTATATAAGGTCATGTGGACCAAGTTTGGTTGAGTTAGTGTTAAAATTGTGCTTTCTGTTAGGTCAAAGTAGTGCATTTTGGCTCATTAATGGCATTGTACTTGATAATGTGGTCAAGTGGAAAGTTGATTTTTTTCCTATATTTAGGGTCCTATGATACCCTAAGAGGTCTAACTAGGGTTAGTTAGGTTAGATTAGTGTCAAAACACATGAAAATTGAAAATATGTAAAAGATGTCAAAATGTTGCTATGCAACATTAGCAACTTTTAAAAGTTGCTGACAACATTTTTGGTTGTCTTAAGGGTTTTGAGGTTTAATTTGTTTTTGAACCCATCCAAAGAGTTAGGCACATGTGTTGAGGGGATATAATGAAGGAAAACCCTAATTTGATGGGTTGGAAGTCATTGTACGAATTTTGGGTTTTGGAGCCAAGCAGTTTTGAATGATAGAATAGCAGAATTGAAGCAATTTGTGTTTTTTTTGTTGTGCATGGATTAGATTGAGGACTGTGATCATTTGATGCCATTTTTGGGCATGTTATAAAGTGTTTTCAGTAGTTATTTTTCTCTGTAATTACTTTCCTTTTGGTTTTTGTAAATTAGTTTGTTTTAGACAGTTTGTTGTCCAGTTCTGACAGAGAGGCAAAGATGTGGACCTAACTCCATTTCCCGCCATTGGTTCTATAAAAAAACTTGGTAGTGGAGAATAGGTCCATGGAGAATCAAGAATCTAGAAGGAGGAGCTCTGGAAGTGCATGTAATGATTTTTAAGGTCTTGCACTAGGCGAGCTGAATGAGAATCTCGGCTAGGAAGACCAAGTAGAAGTTAGTGTAAAATTGCAGGAGGCTATTGTCATGAGACAAGAAGGCCATTGATTTAATGTGTGATTTTTTTTCGGTACTCAAGAATGAGGAGGATTTCCCAATAATTCATCTTACCAAGTTTTGAAGCCAAAGACCCAAGACTGGTCTAAAAACAAGGAAGAAGCCCTATTTTAGAAACAGGGTGTACAGACAGAGTTGGACCCTGAAACCTAGAAAATCTTGGTGGGTTTTTTCCTTACATGTGAAATGTCAAAACATTTCTAGGGGTGCTTTGAGGATTTTTAGCTGTATTAGAGATTTCCTAGATTTAAGGAGGCCTAATTGTCAAAAAGGCTACAAGGCCTAAATCTTAGGAATCTAGAGCTCGATTGGTAAGTGCATATCCTTGGAAATTTGAGACCCCATCTTGGAGTAAATAATGGAGTGTAATGAAGCCCTTGACCTCATGCAACTCAAATCAATGGTTAGGGCTTGGAAGGTGTAAATGTGAAGAGTTCTTGCAGAGAACAAAGTGTTGGAACTTGACAAGATAGGTAGATTCTTGGTAGAGGGAAGAAGTGTATCTTTCCAAGTGTTAGAGGGTGGATTGAGGAATCCCTAAGGGGTCCTAGGAGTGACCTAAGAAGAGTTCAAGAAAACTCATAGAGATATCCAAGTTTCTCCCTATCACCAAGACACTAACCTCTTTCCAAGAAAGAAAGATCCACCACTGGTGTTTTTCCTATCATCGACACTTCCAGGCCAATCAGCATCAGTGAATGCCTTTAAATTAAATTTTCCACCTTTCTTATACCTTAAACCATAGTCTTCAGTACCCTATAGATATCTAAGAATTATTTTGATTATCATTAGGTGATTATCTCTGGGATTAGCTAAAAATCTTGCAACAATACCAACTGCCAATGCAATATCAGGTTTGGTGTAAACAACATATTGCAATTTTCCAATCATGGATCTATAGTTGGTCTAATCTACCTCTTTTGAATCATCATCTTTAGACAATTTTTGTCTAGTACACATGGGTGTTCCAACTAGTTTGGAATCTTCCATACCAAATTTATTAAGTATATCCTTGATATATTTTTATTGATTAATGTACATACCATCCTTCATTTGATGTACTTGTAATCCAACAAAGAATTTGATCTCACCAAACATAGACATCTAAAATTCTTTACTCATAGCTACAGAGAATGCTTTGCATAGGTCATCATAACCAGTGAATAATATGTCATCAACAAATATCTCTGCTAACAGTATTTTTTTTTGTGGTCCTTCTTTGATGCACAAGCTATTGTTATCATTGGTTCTCTAAAATCCAATACTTACTAGATAGCTATGGAGTCTTTCATACCAAGCTCTGGGTGCTTGCTTCAGTCCATACAATGGATTGTGCAGCTTGGAAACCATATTCCTTCAGCTAGGATCAAAAAATCCTTCAGGTTGTTCAAAGTAGACTTCTTCTTCTAGTATTCCATTCAGAAATGCAGATTTCACATCCATTTTATATACTTTGTATCATTTATGTGCAACATATGCCAGAAGAGTTCTAACTCCTTCAAGTCTTGCAATAGAAGCAAAATTTTCTCCATAGTCAATAACCTCTTCTTGAGCATATCCTTTACAAACTAGTTTGGCCTTGTTTTTAGAAACTTTACCATTTTTATTCATCTTATTTCTAAAAACCCACTTGGTTCCATTCATATTCTTTTCCTTTGGCCTAGGCACAAGAGTCCAAGTTTTGTTCTTCTCAATCTGCTCAATTTATTTATTAATTGCTTCTATCCAATTTTCATCATTCAATTCATCTTTAACAGTTCTAGGTTCAAATTCACTTAGTAAACATGTACCTTTGAGTTTGTTCCTTGTCATTACACCTTCTATATGATCTCCAATTATCTACTCAGGTGCATGATACCTTTTAACATATTTTGAAATTACTGGATCCTTCAGTCTAGATTCTAGACTTGATCCACTAGGTCTATCACTCTCAAACATTCTTTCCTATTCCTCTATTTTATTCTTGGGTTCCACTGTCTATGACTCAGTTCCCTCTATCTATGACTCAAGTTCCTCTATCTAAGACTCAGTTTCCTCTGTCTATGACTCGGTCTCTTCTACCAGTAGCTCAAGTTGCATAGCTTGCAACTTGGGTTGCACAATTTTTTCTATTATATTTAGTGGTTGATAATTCTGCTATCCAATCACCATTGCTCGAGTCATAGGTATAGTATCAAGTTCATGATACACAAAGTTTGTGTAGTGTTCAGGCTCTTTACTACTCTTCTCTTCACATTTTTCTACAAAATCATCAATCTTGATATGTACACTTTCTATGACTTTATGAGTAGTAAGATTCAAACATTTGTATGCTTTTATTTTACATGAGTAGCCTATGAATATTCCTTCATCACTTTTTGCATCTAGTTTTCCATTTCTTGCTTCCTTCAAGATGTGGCATCTACTTCCAAATACTTTGAAATAATGAACATTAGGTTTATAGCCATACCATAATTTAAAAGGTGTCTGGTTACTACCTTTCTTCAGTTGAACTTAGTTCAAGGTGAACACTGTAGTATTGATGGCCTCCTTCCAGTATTTGGCAGCAACATTTTTTTCAATCATTAGGGTTCTGAAACAATCCATAATGGATATGTTTCTTATTTCTATTATTCCATTTTTCTATGGTGTACCAGTGGAAGATACCTATCTTTTGATTCTTCTCTCATTATAGAATTCATTGAACTCATTAGAAATGAATTCTCCTCCTCTGTCAGATCTTAGGCATTTTAGTTTCTTTCATGTTTCCTTTTCAACTCTTGCAAGATACCATTTGAATTTCTAAAAATCTTCTTATTTCTCTATGAGAAACCTAATAGTCATCATTCTGGAATGATCATCAATAAATAGAATAAAATACTTATCTCCAGTATAGATTCTTGTTCCAATTGGTCCACATAGGTCAGTATGTACCAAATCCAAGACTTTGTCAGTATTGTAATTCTTTCTTTTTAAACTTGTCTTGCTCATCTTTCCAATTTGACATTGTTTGCATATTGCTAACTCGGGTTTCTTCAAAATAGGAATACCTCTGACTCTTTTTTTCTTGCTTATGTTTACCAGATTATCAAAATTTACATGACACAACCTTTTATGCCATAACTATATTTCTTCTACTTGTGCAATAAAGCATGAACCTTCAGTGCGATCAACATAGAATAGATTACCTTTTGTTTGCCTGCCAGTTCCGACTAGGTTCCCTTTACCATCCAGGAGCTTGGCCTTACCATTCATGAATTCTACCTTGAAGCCAATGTTGTTCAACTATGCTACACTGAGTAGATTTCTCCTCAATCCTTCAACCCAATAAGCATTATCACATTTGATTCCTTCTGTTAGAATAATACAACCTTTTCCTCTTATAGGGAAAGGTTCATCATTCCCAAAACTAACACTCCCACCATCATAATGTTCAAGATGTTCAACTTTTGTCTTATCACCAGTCATGTGATGAGAACAACCACTATCAATTATCCATGTGTCATTTTTATTGATGTGTGAGAAAAGTGTTGTCTTTTCATTTTCTTCATCTTACTCGTCCTTAATAGAAATATAAACCATTTCATCTTCTTCTTCATCACTATCAAAATCTTTAGCAATATAACAAGACTTCTTACCTTTATCCTTGTAGCTTTTGTAGTTCTTGAAATCTTTCTTCCCTTTGAATTTGTTGAGCTTTTTCTCATCTTTGTCTTCTTTGTCCAGACACTTTGCAGCAATGTGACCAACCTCATTGCATGAAAAACAAATCAATGGTATCTTTCCTTTGTATTTTCCTTTTACGGCTCTTCTTGCAAGTAATGCTTCAATGATGTCAATATATTCATCATCACTGCCACTTTCAATCTGCTTCCCTTTTGAGTATCTATCCTTCTTACCAAGGTTTAATTTAGCTTTGAATGCAGACTCAAGATTGCTAGAGCTAGGAGAGCAATTGTCAAAGTTGTCCAGCTCAAAATTTGTAAGCCTTCCCACTAATGTATCCAGAGTTATATCTTTATTGCACCTCATCTCTTGAATAGATAAAAATATAATAGCATAGATAGGAAGTAAAGTTCTTAGTACCTTGCTGACCACTTTTGTATCTTCAATTATTCCACCTGCAGCTCTGATGGCACTCACAATCTTCTTGATTCTTTCACTATATCTTGTAATGTCTTCTCCTACTTTCATTTTCATCAGGTCCAATTGTCCTCTTAGAATTTTTTATTTGGCTCTCTTTACATTTTCATCTCCTCCATGAATGTCCTATATTTTCTTCCACATATCATAGTTTGTAGGGAAATCCTTGACTTGATAAAATTCTGAGTAGCTGAGTGAAGAAGCTATATCAATCATTAGTATATTATGAAGCTTCCATTCCATCATCTGTTCCCCAGTCATAGTCCCTGTTGGTTCCACATATTTTCTTTCCAAAAATTATAAACTAGCATCTGTGATAGTAGATAGATGTAGCTTCATCAACTCTTTCCATGCTAGGAAGTTATCTTTGTTTAGCTTTGGGATCTCCCTTCTGTAAGACATCTATAATATGTAGCTTAGTTCTTGAAACCTTTTCTAGAAGCACTTGAAGCTCTGATACCAATTTTTGGAAATGAGATAAGTAACTGAGAGGGGAGGGGTGAATCAGTTACTCCAAAACAAATCTTTTTTCCCTTAGATGTCTTAAATACTTTAATGTTACTACTCGGTTAATTAAGATATTCTTCTGTAACTTGGGTGGCAAAGAAATCTTTATAATATCCAATTATACTTTAGTGATTAAGTGCAGAAACATAAAGCATAAAACAAATAACATATACATAGGTGACACCAAGATTTAACATGGAAAACCAATATGGTAAAAACCACCAATGTAACTAGTTATTGTTTTCCACTCTTCTGAAGTGAGCCCTGTTAGGAGCCAACCTTGTTAAAGGTTACAATAACACACTGTTAGGTGTGACCCTGTTAAAGGATTTAATCACCCTGTGAGGAGTGGCCTTGTTAGAGGTCTTCAACACTTCAACATAGAAATGCTACCTTGTGAGAGGATTTACAAAAAGACTGTTAAGTCTACTCTGTTAAGAGATTTGAGATCACTGCTACAATTGTTAGAGAGTAACAATAGATTGACATGTATGTGTAAGTAACTATCTTTGCTGATTCATGCCTCTGTTCTGATTATGACTGGATCCTTGCTGATAAGATGTTCCATTGCAGCTCCAAGTGATATTTACTCAATCAGAATCCTATCTAATTTCACCTTCACTCTTCATAGCATAGAATTCCACACTTTTGCTTTCACACTCTTTTTATTTTTACACATTTAATCCAAACTTGACCTTTCATTTATATGATGAACCCTATCAAGTTAGCTTGAATACACTTATAAATAATAAATCATAATTCAGTTGGCATCATATAACCAATTAATTATAGAATGTAAATCACTGTTAGTCGGCTGCCACTGAATACCCGACCATGACTAAAATGCTTGAGTGACTCAGTCAACACTGAACTTCTTCAATACCAGACTGAACTCGGTCAACACTAAAACAACTCATTCTATTTCACCAACTATGCTCAGTCTGAATGTAGACATTTGTATAACATCACTACATAAGTGTAAATACATGTGTAACACCAATGAAAATACACAATTGAATAATTGTCTTCAACAGTCCACATCCTGAGTGAACTTAGGATCCCCTATATCTATTCTTATCACATTGATATCATCTAGAGTGGAAGTTTTTAGATCTTTCTGGGTAGTTGGATGGGCCACTTCTTGGAAGACATGTCTTGTATGCTCATCTTCCACCAAACAGGAAGTATTTTTCATTTTTGGACCAGGGTTTGCTTGTAAAATTTGGGTAATATAATCCTTTGGAGGACATTTTTCTTCTTCTCTTTTCATCTTCTTATCTAATATTTCTTGCAACCAAGTGGGGGTTGTTAGCACTCAAGAAGAAGCCTTCAAGGAATCAGGGGAGAAAGTGAGTATTCTCTTGATAGGAGGAGTAGTGGTTCTAGGAACCTGGGTTGAGAAAGGGAACTTTAGCACCTTACTCTATTTTAAGATAGGTTGTTGAGTTTCCTGTGCTTGTGCCTTCCCCTTATCCTCACTCTGGTGAGTGGTTTCTATTTTCTCTTGGTCACCTTGGTTTCCTTTTTATGGAGTCGTATCATATATTATGAGATCTATGTTAGGTAGGGGCCCTATTCCACAAGTGGGGTGGATCCTTGAGCCTTTCTCTAGAGGATTTCTATCACCTCCTCCAGAAGCCCCAGATAAATCTAATACTGGTACATTTTAAGTAGAAACACTTTGAGTAAGTGAGGGTGTTGGATTTTGACTCTGAGTCATGGGGTATTTGATATAGTAGTATCTTTCCATTCCCCTCTCATATTCATTAACCATGTTTGAGATCTTTTTAAAATAAGGGTTGTTCTAATATCAAGATCATCTAGCTCTGAGGCATCCCAATTGATTGGCTCCAGTGGAGTACCCTGCACTCTTGCATAGTACCAAGAATCTACTACATCTGAGACATCCTTTATAATTCCTTGAACATCAAAGTGGATATGATATGCATGAATTTAATCTATGCTTAGTCTAGACCAAGATCTCCTTCTTACTTCAAAATAATTAGCACAATTCACCTAGAAATCTTCTATGGTTGAGACATGATGATAGGAGGACCCCAACTATACATCCCCTTATGAAATTGTATGTCTCCGTGACAAATTTACTTGTTTCCTTAGTGATATTTATGGTATTAGAAGAAGAAAAATATTAATAACATGTGTACACCCCTAATGAAATAGGGAAATTGATTCCCTCTTTATTCCTTTTCATGCATCTCTTATTCACCTCGCAAATTTGTCTTCATAGTTCTACCATTATGATTTTATCATCTACATAATGGGGAATCTTTCATTAGAAGTCATCAAAAGCACCCACTCTTATGTAGGTTGACATAGGGAACTAGATAAAATAACTACCATAATTCTTAATTAATGTTGTGACTTCAATAGAAATCCTTCTTTGTAGGCAAACCTGCAATTCACGAACTAACTTCATGGTGAAAACATCATTTACTCTGTGAAAGTTTGTGTAACTATTGTGCAACTGCAAGCTGGGATAAAAATCATAAACTTGATTGTTTTCTTCAAAATATTGCACATGCTCTAAAATAGGTCAATTTTCCTACAAGATATGGTATATATTAAATATGAAGACATGTAGAAGAATTGGTTAAGGTGGAATTCATTTATTAATTAACGTATCTAGTCACTAATAATCCTAGCCCAATCTAGGTAGCCTTACTTAGTGTATATCATTTGGAAAAAGAAGAACATCAACTCATAAAATAAATTGTGTCTTCATCTCCTCTAATCTTGTGTAATAATATAATTATATTTGCAATCTCACCCTTTACAGATGTCTGGAGAATGGTCCTGGGCAATTTTGATTAACCTTTCCCTGGAGGATGAAACTAGTTCTTAGCACTCTTCATTCTATACACACTTATCTTCATGATAAATTCAGTTTGAGAATAAGTGAAGTCTCAGTGTGCATATTCCTCCCTCATAACAAAATGGAAGAGATTTTTTATTGTCTCATTATCAAGAGTGATGAGAATATTTTCATCCCGCATTTTAATCTGCCTAGTGTCTGGGTTATATCAGTTTATACACTCCATCACCAAGTCCACACACTGAACTTCAATGGGGAATCTAGTAGCCTCTAATAATATTCTTTCAACCAATTTTTATGTAATTTTATGTCTATTGGTTTGGTTTACTCTATTCCAAAACTCTCTCGAGTTCACCTACCCTAGCTTTGTATCCCCAATTTTGCTCAAGGAACACTCAGGCCCATTCAAATGATCATAACTAGGATGTTTAAATCTCATGATTATTTTAACCTCAAAACATACTATTTTAACATGTTGATTTAACTGAATTCTAATTGGAATGAAAATAAGAAGCATAATCTAACTCACTAGATTTGGTTCCCATTGATTGCAGATGAAATCATTCAATGCCCTATCTTTCACCACTCCCTTTGCCTTGATATTTGAAGAATGATTAAAATATGCATCTCAAAACCCCATCAAATCCTCTTTAATCACATTTATTGGTGTCATTAATGTAATTTTTTTCAAGAATTAAATGTATCAGAATTGAGTGACGGAGATGTAACTTCTATGTAACCCCATGACATTTGAATCACATATTTCCCTTTACTTCAAAAAGTTTCATTTCTTTTTTTGAGCTCTGATAGTAGTTATCGAACTATAATTTACCTTCTCCTTTACTTATTCTTAAATAGTCATATTTATTGTAGCCTTGGAATGGCTAGTTACCTCATATTTCACTTACTATTTAGGGCTTCAAGTTCTAATGATGGTTACGTTGATCTCCAAGTTTTGTTGTCTATTAGTGTCACACACTTAGTCATAATCAAGGTAGGTTGGTCGGTCATCACTGCGACTGATCCATAACCCTAACGCTGAGAAATATAATGACTTGTGAAATATTATGTATTGATCAAGCAATAGTCACTGTCGAGCAAGTCACTAGTCATCAAATACTTTGTAGTTGTTGAGCATAATGATTATTGAGTTGTATAGACAGTTAATGTCAAGCGACAGTTTTGACTGAGAATCAGAGTTTACATATGCCCAGTAAAAAAAATTTGATATATTTGTTTGGAATGGAAAAAACACTTAGGTAAACCATTTTGGCTAACTTCTATGAATCTTTTTAAGATTTTTGAAGATATTTAATGCATTAATTACGTCTTATTTCTGAGATTATGGATCCCTATGCAAGCAATGCAACCAATCAAAATTAGGTATACTTAAGCAAAAAATGTGTATTAATCTAGATTGTTGATCTTGATCTGGATGCTTCTTCAAATGAACCATTTAGGGAATGCTTCAAACCCTAATCTATGCATGTGTGTGGATTTAAATGTGAAGAGAAGAGATCGAGTGTGTATGCATGTTTTTCATATATGAAGAATAGACCAGATAGAGTGAACGAGCAGATAAGTGAAGGACAGTAAAGAGATATATCAGATTGAGAGATCAATTAAGAGTTGGAAAGAGGATATCTTTTATCATCATTTGAAGTGCATACTGAAGGATCAGGTATTGATACATTCTAGCAAGTGAATTACAGTAAATATCTTAACAGAGTGGTCCTAACAAGCCTTTGTAAATCTCTTAACAGAGTGCTTACTTATTTGTAAGTTTAAATCCTTTAACAAGGTATATTGTATAAGTCTGTAAGCTCTTAAAAGGGAGGACCCCTCATAGGGTAGATCATCAGAAGTGATCAAATGTTTTAGCCCTAACATGCACACTTTATTACTACAGTAGTGAAGATTTGTGGGTGTCATCCTTGTTAGCATTTTTCCCTGATTCAATCAAGGAAAAGGCTAATTAACAAGGATCAAACAATCCTCCTTAACTTCAAGATCAAAGGCTTAGGTGGGCGTACCTATAGGATTCACTTCTTTTAGTGAATCATGGGATGGATTCCTACCCATCAAACTAAATCTAACAATCATTTACAACTCTTAAATAGGAAATGAAAATGATTTGATATTTGAATGTGATGATGAGACATGCATAACCAGAAAAGATCAGTACCTTATCTATTGGGAAACTGAGTCAAATAAACATACATCCCCAAAAAACACTCTAACTCCAAACAGATAGAAACCAAATGAAATGCCTTACAAGTCACTCTTTTCACTCCAATACCCAGACATCAGATTCATGTGCAATCCTTGAATTCTTAGAAATTGTATTCAAGATTGACTCTCTCCTTGAAAGAAACTCAAACACAAATTCACAGCTACCTTATAACCAGTATATTAAAATTCCTTACAAGTTAATACACAAGAATTCAAGATCAAACACAAAGACATCACCAATATGGACAGGGATTCCAATGCTTTTCATTAAAAAAACTTTTGATTCAGTACATTCAAAAGACAAAGAACTCAGAAATAAGACACACAAAATTAGAATATTTCCCTACAACATTAATTTCACCATCCATGTACAATTGAGAAGAAGAAAGATATAGAGAAAATGGAAAAGCCAGTTTTTGGTAACTAACACCTGTCTATTCTAAGTAAATATCTTCTCCTCCCAAAATTTGATCTCCTTCTATTTTTACAACTGTCTCTAATTGATTTGATCTGCACCCAAATTGTTTGCAAAAACAAAATCCTCATCTTGAGACCTTTCCAATAGTATATGACACTTCATATTTCTGAGAAAATTTTCCCACTTAACCATGAAAACAAATTTCCTTTCTCGTGCACATTTAGTTGAAATTTTTTAATATGCATATTAATAACCTTTGAAAATATGCAATTTTATCCATTATCTACATAGGCCACTAGATATTTCCACATGGCACCTCCTAACTGGATCTACATAATCGATGCGAGTGTGCAACTAACCACTAACAGTTAAGTCACTCACTCGCAACACTTTCTTGCTAATTTTCACTAACCCGCGTGAGTGCACGATGAGCTCGGTCGCTCACTCATGATCATTTTATGCTAACTCATCAAGCCTCTACAACTATGTGATGAGCTTGGTCACTAACTCATGCACCATCCTCCAAGCCTCTGTGACTGCGCGACGATCTTGGCCGCTCACTCACGCACAATTCAACCTCAACCATATAGCTTGTGCAAAGAGCCATTTTTTGGTCCATGACTGAGTGATGAGCTACTCTATAATTACATGATGGGCTGCCACTTTTCATCCACTCATGTACTCATGAGCATTTTATCCGATGGTTCTTCTCTGTCGTGAGTATGTGACCATCTATCACGTGTCTGCTACCTTAGTCTACCACATCACCACCTGCACACCATTTCTCTGCCAGATCACCCCCAAAATTTTCTATCATCCAATTTGGGCATGCTTCCCAAGGTTCCACCCATGCACGCAAGGAGAGACTCCTTCTCATCCTCACATTTCATTATGTTTGGCCTTTCACTCTTATACACCTCAAATTTTAGCTGTAGGATGAATGTGGGATTAATCTCCTTTCAAGTTTTAAAGTCTCTCTACATATTGTGCCCAAAATTATGGGGCCCACCAAGTCCACTTATTCCTCCAGCCAAGGGTTTCACCAAGGATCCTCTTGGTTTCTTATTCAAACTAAAATACAAGCATTGTAGTATAAAAACACAATAAAAGACCATTACCCGATGCATGTGGGATATATGCCTTTTCTTTTAGAACTTCAAAATGAATGTCCACATTGCTACATAGGCCTCTTTTGTTTTATTTCAACGCATTTCTCATCACTCCATGTATTGCATAGGTTTCCCTTAGATTCATAGCATTGGGTCCCCTCCATCCAATGCACAATAGTTGATTATTTTAAAACAATATATTTTTCCACAAAATTGCACAACATATCCTCCAAGATCAGCGTAGACACCTGCAATGTTTTAAAGCCCCCCCCCCTTTTTTTAATGCACTGGGTATTCCTTCACCAGTTCTAACCTTTGCATTTGTCTTAAGTTTTTATGCTTCATCCCCTTCATGTTTTGCATTGTACTTGCTTTGCTAAAACTTGCGCAAGTTTTGATGTGTGGTATTTGGTCTTGGTAATTTTGAAAGTCATTTCAATCTCCTGCGTAGCTATAAACTCCTTCCAAACTCCTTTTCTTGCCAATAGAATCTTCTTGAAACTTTCAACATGAAATCCATTTATCATTACCTGCATAGGCTTCACTTTGTGCATATCCTGCAGTGGTTTCATTTTATTTAACAATTTTTAAACTCCTTCATCTTTAGCGTAGGGCTCTGTTATATATTGCACCTTCTAATTGCATTTTGCTTGTTGTTTTGAATATAAATCCTCTTTAATAGATTGCGCAGGCTTTTCTTTTAACTCCATGCACCAAACATGCATTTTATGGTCTATGTGTTTTCTTTACTATCATCATGCGCAGGCTTTACATTATTTGCTTGTTAAATTTCATTAGCTTAAAAGCTTCTAAAGTCTTTTTTCAAAACCATGCGATGGCTTTTGCATTGGTATTTTTCATGTGCTGGCAGCTCCCTTCACAATTAGTGCATCATTCTCCCATGCTTTCATAGCATTTGGCTTCATATGCTTTGAAACTTATGCTACTTCCAATACTATGCGCAATCTCCCAGCTCCTTTGTGTCCTTTTAAAGTTTCAAAAACTTCATGCAGTGGTTGTTATGCGTAGACTTTCCATCAAATTAATAACTTGCCAATTACATTTGGTTTAAATTTTAAATTTTTCAAACCATCTTGGAGTCCCTCCTTGCTGCGCAGGTCTTCTTCTTCATGCTTGTGCTGGCTTGGAAAATGTTTGCAAAGGCTATTGAATTTGGTATTACACTTTCCAAAAGGGATTTGTATGAAATTTTATTTAAAAATCCTCCTTCTGTGTTGATCTCCTTTGCGGAATATTTTAAAGTTTTCAATTACCCCATGTGCTATTCATGCGCAGCTTGCATTTGGCCTATCTTGCATAGTCTTTGCCTGGTCTCACACCTGCCAATAAAATTGGCTTTTAAAATGTTTTCTTACCTCCTTTATGCTCTTTTATATTTTTTGGACAAAATCCACTCTACGGGATCACGAACTTCAAAGCATTATAAAATAAGTATTTTAATGAATTTGTTTTGTACTTATCCCATGAACATAGCGGATCATAATGAATGTAATGATGAGAAGATGTATATGATTTTTATTGATCAATAAAATCTTCATCTTTCCTTATCAGATTCATATGTACTAAAATATTCCTACATGCTGGCTCCAAATCCTTTGAATTCATGCTTTGTTCAAGCACTGTCATATGCAATTTTTCACACATGTCACTCAATGAATTTTCCCCTTTCATACTCACATGGCCCAAGAAGCTTCATGCCTAAGTTCATTAGAATGTTGTGAGTGTGGATCAACCACTAGCTTGATATAGATATCAACTGGTCACCAATCATGCATCTCTGAGAAAAACTATTCTGAAGCTTTCTAAAAATGGAGACGTAAATACACAGAAAACTGACTTTGGTTTTACTTTTTCAAAAATATCAAAGCATGTATCGAAGCTCAACCACTAATCCTAGAAGTATATTTACATGCAAGGAGCATAGAGAAACAACTCTTATCTCAAAACAATCATCCAATACAAAGTTACCAACCTCTGAAGTTGACTATTCTACAAAATCAATTCTATTAACATTAACAATCTTCATAAAACACCTCTAGATTTGACTTTCTCAAACCTATCAAACAAGACTCTTTCAGTCTGAACCCTTGAACTTGGATTCATTTTATTACAAGGAATGCATAACTTCAATTATCTCACTCTAATGATCAACTGATCAATCAACATAAATCTACACGGTTAGCATTTCAAATACTTTCAAAACTTAAACTCAGTAAAAATGTAGAAATTGGTTTTGGAATGGGCTGGGAAAAGTCATCAACTGGATTGAAAGTATAAAACTCTTTACGAAGGCACACTTTCATGTTTGCAATTCAGGGGAACAATCAATTCTACATGACAATCAACTAGTTACACACTGTGGAACCTCAAAGTGGGGCATAAAGTAACTCTGCAATTTAGACTCTGAGAACAACATAAATTGCAAATGGAATAGCTCTAGAAAATGGTGCAAACAAACTCACAGGGTTCTGCAAATGAGCATAGAGATTCACTTTCATGCCTACAACACATGGGAACACTCCTTAAGATCATACTTATCCCTCTGGTCAAAGATAAAAATATTCAAAGTAGGTTGTTGGTTGTATTTCCTATTTTTGAGTCTACCCTATAAAATTTTGAAGTTTCATGTCTTTCCTATGCTCTAAGGGTTTAAAATCATGTCTAAAATTGCTTATATACCTTTGCAAAAAAAAAATTATCCCTTAACCTATCCAAAAATGCCAAAAACCCTAAGCCCTAAGGTTATTTCTATTCGAAAATGCAAAAAAGCCCTAAATTTCTCAGACGAGTTCAATTTTTATGTTACCTTTTTTATGCCTTAAGTCTAAAGTTATTTGTATGTGCTGAATTTTTAGTCGCTTAGTCTCATGAAGAAAAGAGAATATTTCATTCATTCTAGAGACTTGGTGAAATGCTTTGGTCACATAGTCTCCTAATAAAAATAATATGCTTCATAAGATAAAGAGACTTGGCGCAAACCGTTAATCTCATATTAGATCTAACGGCAGTCAGGAAGTCTCTGGATTAACCCTATAGTTTAGAAATGATCAAGAAATACTGAGTTTTAATAGTCACCAAGTCTCTAAATAAACCTGGGTTAAATTTTAGTTTGGATAACAGTGTTGTCTCCTAGTCGCGGAAGAAACCATGAGTTAAGTTGATCATTAGGAGACTTAGCGACAACCACAAGATGGAAGCTTGATCTGACGGTAATCATGTAGTCGTGGTAAGAACTTGAAAATTCAAACAAGATATGGCAATCAGGAGACAAAAGGAAAAGTAAGACACATGTTCATCAGTCGCTAAGGCTCGAGAAATATTAGCGTTTGATATGAAGATCAAGAGACTTGGCAACAACTGTCAGATGTAGAGGAAAAGAAGATCAATGGTAGTCGCGTTGTCTCTAGATTGAAATCATAATAGTAAAAATATTAAGCAATAAAGAGACTAAAGGTTTTAGTCACAAGGTCTCCAGATAAACTATGAGTTAAAGATTTGGTTTAGCAACATAGAGATATAACAGTCGCCAAGTCTCCAGATGTGACCCGAGGTTGAAGAACAGTTAAGTGAAGGCTTAGTCGCGATGTCTCTATAAGAAGATGAGTTAAGTTAAGTTACCTAGAAAAATGGAGACAACCGTTGATATGAAGTTTGATCCAATGGCAGTCGCTAAGTCTTAGTAACAAACCATAGTCAGAAAGAATATCAAGCGACAAGGAGATTACATAGTCACTAGGTCGCCAGAAGTAAAACCAGGGTTAAAAGAAAAAATTTCTTTGATTCCATGATGTAAAGGTGCTAACCAATAAGATTTCAATGATTTTGATAGATGGAAAAGCAGCCAAAATATGACTTATGAAAGCCAATCAAATTTGAGTTCGATACCTTTTCAAATTTTATAAGGTTTTTGTAAGTAAAAGCACTCATTGAAAATTGATTACATGTCATTTTTAATTTCCATGGGTAGAACTAGAATTGATGTCATAGTGCATAAAATAATGGTAGAGGTGACTAAATTGTAATTTTACCAGTCGCAAAGAGATGACTACAATGATTTCTCAGTTTTCAGAGCTAGAAATTTTAAAAGAGTTTAGTATTTTCCAAGAAGAAGTAAATCTCTCCAGCAGTGTGCATTGATAAAGGTGATTTCCTGGTCCAGACTTTAAAAGCAGTTGTGATTGGTAGTATTTTAAGTGCTCAGAATTATAGATTATAGATTAATTGACAACTTGTGGTGAGGTTTTTGAGGATATTTGTTTCAATATCATTAACATATATTGGAACTGGACAAGATGAGTAGGGCAATGAGTGTGGTGTCTACCAATGGGAGAAGTGATGATGTAGATGATGATATGAAGGGAAAATGAAACTATTTAGAAGAATTCATTTCCTTATTGTTAGGGTCAACTCATAATAGAAAGGTAAGTGTTGATACCCTCACTGATAATGTAAGTGTTATTAGAGATGCCAAAACCCCAGGGTCCTCTGGCTATTCTTTGTTCAATTATTTCTATAGTAATAGTGATGAAGTCGTACCCATATCAAACCCATGGACCTGTGGATTGGCCAAAATTGTTGTCCCAAACATATTTGTAGATTTTGATTTCATCCTAGAAATGGCTAGTAGGTATGACACCATGAAAAAAAAATCAAGGGGGATGATGGCAAATCCCTAGTTAACCTAGATAGGAATTCCTTCAATGTCTACCATCCCATGACCATTGAGATAAATTTTAAAAGCCTAGAAAATAGGTATATCAGAGAGTCTTGCATTGCATCCAAATTGATCAAAGACCATCATGTACCAAAGAAAATGAAGAACTACATAGCACTTATCCCAGGGAATACCCCATACTTCTACAAGGACCTAAACTTCTATATGAAGTATATATCATATGCACTATGCAAAGTGCTAGGAAAAGATGGAGGTCCAGAGAGGATTACTTAAGATGTCCTAATGATGGTGTTGGACATGCAGAGCCCTCAAACCATGACTAACCTTGATTATATCTAGTATATTATTGATCATATGCACTAGGGGTTTGTAGATATTAAGAATAATAAAGACAACCCTAGATTC
The DNA here is from genome assembly GCA_018584345.1 of Thuja plicata. Classification (NCBI taxonomy): domain Eukaryota; kingdom Viridiplantae; phylum Streptophyta; class Pinopsida; order Cupressales; family Cupressaceae; genus Thuja; species Thuja plicata. The sequence continues at coordinate 4,372,763 of MU225789.1, forward strand.
ATGCATTACTCTGTTTTAATGTATTTGATCATGTATTACAACTTCCCTGTCATGAATTTTTAGTGTCTAAGGCCACAAAGGTTTTATCAAGGTTGGCCTAACCCCATTCAATTTTGGCTAAGAGTGTGGAACTAAACATCTAAAGAGCAGGAGTTCTATGCTTTTGAAAATTGGGTAGTCTATCCAATTCTTCAATGCCTAGGTCTCAATAAGACTAGGCTACCAATCAAAGTAATTCAATTACTAAGACCCTGCCAATATCTTGACAAATGGCTAGGAGATCACAACTGGGGTGATTTTTATTATGAGATGAACTTTACACTAATTAGGGTGCATGGATGTACCCACCCTCCTCATATCTTTCCATTTCATGTGCCAGAAAGGATTGTTGCAATGGAATTCATAAGGCAGCTCATCTTAACTGATAAGGAGCACCTTGTTCCACATAGGAAGGGTACTTTTACCCCAAGGCAATTCAAAATCTACAATTTCACAACTGCAAAGAGAGCATTGGACCCAGTAAATAATTGAATGATCCATTATAGGATGAATGTGGCTCTTTATAGATACATTGATATAGAGGGCTTCATTCTTAGTGCAAAGAAATTGCTCACACCAACCATCCCCTACACCAAAGACCATGAGGAGTGCATGGAAGAGGATTTGATAAGAAATATTTTGGAGGATGAGGAGGTGGATAGGAGAGAATATAAGTTCAATGAACTTATGGATTTAGAGAGACAAGTGAAGAAAAAAGGACACAAATTTTGGGTGATTCTTCCCAGATATGCCTTATTTGAAGAGGCTAGATGCTATGATAAACTCTCACACTCTTATGTGCAATCAATTAGAGGATGCACTAGTAGTTCCAAAGAAAGGCCATAAGGGTCACTCATCATCAGAGTATGATGATGATAGTGATGAAGGATATGCAACTCCCATTTTCCCTCTAGTTAATCAAGCAATAGCAGAAGAGAAAGTTGTTGAGGGTGAAGATATCATTGACCTAATAGAGGTCCCCAAGAAAGAAGTCACAAATGAACCCCCACCTAAGAGAGAAAATTTTGAAATGGGGGAGCCTTCTTAGAGGAAAGAAAATAAAAGAGATATAATTGGTGCCCTGATAACTGGAAATAGGCCCTATGATCACCAACTGAGAAAAAAAATCAGGGCAGGAAAGAAATTGCAAAAGGATATAGAAGAGGAGGAAGAGCTACCTCTTAGAACCTGTACAGATGAGAGATTGATTTACCAAGATCAATTCCTTAAGGATGATAACTTCATCAAGACTAAGGAATTCAAAAAATTTATCATCTGGAATAAGAAACAATAGGTGGGTGCACAATCGCAGTTGGCAGGTGGTGACCCAGTGACCCAAGAAGCTCTTCAAACACTGTAGGACTATGATCCTGAATGAGAGTAGATTACACCAGAGCAGGAAAGGCAACTGGTCAAGGCCAGTGGAATGTTACTTATAGAAGGTTGGGACTTGGCCTCAGCCTTTATCATTGATCAGATAATAAAACAACCTAATGTTAAATTGTCATCAGAAACACAGGTTGGGGACTTGATTAGAGGGTTTGGATATAACTCCAAGTCCCAAGCACTAGCAATGTGGAGCTTGGCTCCAAAAGATCAAAAGACATCTATGTTGGATATACAAGAGAAGATGGAAGGAAATAAGATAATCTGGTCAGTCCAAAATACAAGAGACTTGGAGATCTCCCAAGTGCTAACACACTTTTCCCAACTCAATGAGGCCAAATTAGTACAAATGTCTGAGAAACTGAAGAAGATCACTAGTGATATTGTTAAGGACAGAGAACTAGGGATAATAAAAATTAAGACACAAGAGAAGCTCATATCTGATCTCACTCAACATTTACTTGACATTATAGAAACTTCCCCTGCTAATCCTAAAGAGATACAGGATATAAAGATCCAAACAGAGGATACATGGGATATAGCAGTTGAAACAACACAAGAAATCAGTGAGCATAATAGTGTGATTTTGGGTGCACTGACATCAATTTTTTAGCATAGAATAGACATCATAAAAGATAAAATTGATGTGGTGTATGGAGCCTATGGAAGGTTTCTAGGCTTGCAATTACAGGTGAATAGTTTTATTTCAATTTTAAATCCCTACTATTCAAATTAGTCTTGCAGGACAACACTTTTTGGGAGATTGGAATCTGTGCAACGATTGAGGTCAAACTTACCAAATATGGTTACCTTGGTTGGGATAGAGATAGAGAAAATTAGAGCCACATTGTCATTCTTCAAAGGAAAAACAAACTAGATAGAAGCAAGGTTAGACATGTTTGGGGTGAGTTACAATAGATTTAAACCTCCAATTAGAATTGAGGACAATCAGATCAAGCCATTAGGGCTATGGGGCTCAAAGTTTGACAATGTGCTACCCAATAAAGATATTTATATATCTAATAAAGGAGAGCTGGACATGGAGAGATACAATAAGATTCTAGATGAATCAATAAAAGTAGAGATAGACTGCAATAAATTCATCATAGATGTCAAGAGAATAATTGATTCCATGTGGGAGAGGAAGAAGGCCCAGTTGGAAAGTATATAGAGCTTTGAGTGGCCAAAGGAGGAAGATGTAACAACATGGGACACATTGAAAAATCCCAAGAAGAAAAATCCTATTACATTTGACTTGGACATCATGGATGAGGAATAGAAGGACACATGGCACCTATTCTATGAGCACAGGAAGGTTAGAAATCTTAAAGAGACTAGTGTAGGTTAGCCTAAATTGGAGGTTACTAGATCTTATTACAACTATCAAATGCTATCCTAAACATATACAGAAAAAAGGTCCCGACATCCACAAGAAGACAAAGGAAGATCATATCTTATTCTTTAGTTTTGTCCTTCCATTGCTTGGAGTTTTTTATATCTTTTGTCTTTTATAGATTGTTAGGGTTAGGTTTTCTAAACCATCCAAAGCTTGTATCATCCTTATCTTAAGTATTCCAAGATGGTTTAGGCCTATATATAGTTCTCTTGTATCATTTTGTAAGAGGTTAGGAATTGGAAATTAATGAAATATATTACAAGAAAGACTACTAAAATTTGTCTGAGCCTTTGTACTATTTGTCTATCTATATGTATTTGAAGCTTTAAGACATTAATATAAATATTTTGTAATCTTTTTTCTGCATCTTGGATTGTCTCTTTTCATTATTGTTATAGTTCTTCTATGTTTACTTGTAAGGCATTTAGACATACTAATCACAAGGTGGTTGTGCAGTCATTTGTAAGCTCCTTCAAGGAAGGATAAATTATTTCAAGTGACCCTAGAGAGCTTAGCATTAGTTTAAGGATCTGATGATATAGTTGTAGAGAGAGGATAATTTGTAAAGCATTTTATCTTTGTTTCTGCAAGTATTTTATTGATCACCTTATTATGGATTTATACCAGAAATTGACTCATATCCCAAGGATAAGGCACTGGTTTATAGTTGGTTAATTAATTATTCATTATCCAACCAGTATTTTAATGTATCAAATCATTTACATTTCAAATATACATTCCATTCAAGTAATTGTGTTTAAGGAATACAATTCATTTTACTAATTCCTTTAAGAGAGAATCAAAATAGGTTATCCCTCCTGAGGTTCATAAGAACGGAAAAAGGAAGAAGGATGAGAATCCTTATTACCTTACTAATTGTTGCTTTCAAAGTACTAGTATGGCTCATTAAGCTCTGTATCAGGATATTCATATTCATTTGCATATTCATTTACGTGTTGATCCATTAAAAATAATTTCAGCATTTTGGTAAGAAGATAATCCACTTAAAAGATACTGTCATTCAGTAATCATCCATAGGTAATACCTACTTGAGTCAGTGGATCTCAAAAAAGAAGGAGAAGGTAATAGTTTTCCCAGATGTTATCTAATATCCTCATCAATTAGCATTTATCTTGCATGAAATAGGAGTTTGCATTCAAGTATACAAGTATACTGTCACATTTGAAGTTGTGTTGCAAGAAAAGGAGCTAACAAATTGGCGACTCCACTGGGGAATATAGATTATAAAGTCTTGATTAAAGTATTCAGAATCTCTAAGTTTCAAAAGAAAAATCAAATTTATAGATTGAAGTTACCTAAGTCATTTTTTTAGTATTCATAAATTAAGGTTCTACTGCATTTCTCCCAAAACAAGTTTGGGTGGCAACTCTATAAGTACAATCTCTGTGATTAGTGGAAAAGTCAAGTACATATTTTCAAAATATGAATACTAGGTCAAGAATGAGAAATAATCCATAGATGGAGTTAGAAAGTGGGATTCCCACTACTTCAAGAACTAGGATGTCTTGGAGAGAGAAGAAAAACCAAGCAAGCATAAATTATTCTCCTCCAAGAGATGAAGAGAACACCACTAGATGGAAGGATACTAATCAGTCTAGTCATGATGGGAATACTTTAGAATAAGTAGAGGCCCTAGACCTCTGACTAGATACTTATGTAGTCACTACCACATCTAGTGAGAGAGAAGGAACAGATACAATTAGTTTAGATTTTGAGGTTCCTTCTGATGAGCTTATAGAGGAAGAAAGAATCCTCATGAAACAACTAGCCCTTATTCAACAAATGAAAAGGGAAAAAGAACATAAAAATAAAAAACATGAGCAGAAAGATGTCGACAATTATAGGAGAAGAACCCTAAGAAATCAAGATGCAAAGAATGTGGAAAGGTCTTGCAGAGACCAGGAGATTCCCAGCACCCACAGAAGTTTAGGTCCTCAAGACTTCAAAGATAAAGGAAAAATTAAAGTAGCAGAAATAGAAGTTGAGGAGCCTAAAACTCAAAATAACCAGACCGGGCAAATGTCTAAATTATACATTGACCTTTAAAAGATTAGAAAAGAAAAAGAAACTATGGCTAAGATGTTGGAAAAATCTGAAGTGGAAGCGCCTACCATTGAGATGAAAAGAAAAATTGACTTCTTGCAATCAACTACAATTTATTTTGCTGATACAGAAGGTGCTACAACATCAAAAAACAAGGCTTCTTCTTTCAAAGACCATAGCAAATTATTTTCTCCCAAGGAGGATGAAAATTTTCAAAGGAGACCCCTTCCTACAGAAAGGTACAAGCAATTTTCTTTCTTTGGAATTCCAGGTTACCCTAATGTAATACCAAAGGATATGGGAGAAAAACTTCCTAAATTTTCAGGTAATAATGTTGTAACTTGTGAAGAACATTTGATAAAAATATTTGATGTTATAGATGATTTAAATATCAATCATGAAGATGTTCTTATGAAATTATTTTTACAATCTCTAGTAGAAGATGCTAGGGAATGGTTTAGGAGCTTATCTCACGGTTCTGTAGGAACAATGAATGAACTGGTTCATCTATTCAAGGATCAATATGGTGACAAGACTAATGAACGGTTTTTTCTTAATGAATTTAATAATATAAGGAAGAACTCAAATGAAGAAGTAACAGAGTTCAATACAAGATTTCAGAGAGATATGCATAAGCTGTTCCAAAAGATGAAGTTCGACCAAAAGGTATGTCTTTCTACCTATCTTAATGCCTTTGATTCAAAAATGGGCTATGCACTGAGAGATAAAAATCCTATAACTTTGACAGAAGCCTATAAAATAGCTATGAACATATAAATGAATAGGAGAATATCAGGGAAATTGGGTAAAAGAGAGAATCCATGCTTTAATAGAAGCAATCAAAAGGAAATTGACTACAGGGAGTACAAGGCTCCACAAAATAATAAGCCATCCTAAAATAACAATTAAAATCCACAAAATAGGATGCAGAACTACCCCTATGGTACCCAATTCAATGATGGTAAGCCTATTGTTCCATTAAGGAAAGAGAAAACTGAGAGTAGGACTCCTGATGCATTACATAAAAATACTATTCACATGTGCAATGATGAATTTTAGTGTGATGCCTGTGAGGCACCACACAATCCTTATTTTTGCATTGTTTCCTTAGATTTGAAAGCAAATGAGGAGCAAGAAAAGGATGAAGATGATTCATGTGATTATAGTATGAATAATGCATATTCTTGTCATGATATGGATTCTGATGAAGAAATTGA
>MU225789.1:4378914-4428165 GCA_018584345.1 Thuja plicata
TGAAGATGATTCATGTGATTATAGTATGAATAATGCATATTCTTGTCATGATATGGATTCTGATGAAGAAATTGAAAATCATGACATATATGGCTCGCAAGGAAGAATTGAAATTCATCAGCAACAATTTTTGTCAGATAGTGAAGAAGAAGAAAGGGATGACCGCATAAGATGTTATGCCTAAAATAGTCAAGAATCCCTAGTAGTGAGAAAAGCCTCTGATGAGGAAAAAACTAGAATCACTGTTGATTTGGTAAACAAAGCTAGAAACAATTATCACTTGAGAAACAAAGTGGTGGGTAATGCTGGTAGCCAACCATCAGGCATCTTTATAAAAGAAAACAAAATAGATGCCAAATATGTACCTAAAAAAGATGGACCTGGGGAAAATGTAAATATACCTAAGGTCAAAATAGTAAACAAAGCTAATGAACAAAAAGATGTACATGTGGAAAAGGCTAAAGAGCCAGAAGCAAGTTCTTTTTCCCCTAAAGTGGAAAATAAGAAATCTAGGAGGGAAGAACCTGCTATGAATATTCAGGTAGAAGAGAATAATATCATTGTATAAAATTCTAAAACCACTAATGTAAACTATACTCCAGTAGATATGGGACAGTGCTTATCTTAGATGACTATGAAGGTCCCATTCCTTGAGATGATGAGAATAAAAGAACACAAGGATAAAGTTCTTTCAGTATTGAATAATGTGTCACTAATAAAACCTCAGAAAACATAGCATATTGAAAAGAAACTCAACAACAAGGGGAAGGAACTTGAGGGGATGATTTCTGAGATCCTTCAGATTTACTTAAACACAAACACTTCTGCAGGGGTTGTTGACCCATTTTTCTTGACATTGGTTATAAATGGAAGGATGTTAAAAAACTGTATGATAGACTCACGAGCATCCAATAAATTCATGCCTACAAAGATTATGAGATCCATGGGTTTACAATTAGATACTCCTCATGGGAGGTTTCAAGCAATGGACTCAAGAGAAATCCCTATTGTCGGAACTATTGAAGCCCTGCCTTACAAATTGGCCACATGTCCAGATACAGTGTTAACTATTAGTTTACTAGTGGTTGACATACCACATCACTATGGTATGTTGTTATCTAGAAAATGGAGTGCTTCAATGGGTGGCAGTATTCAGTATGACCTATCCTATGCCACTTTCAATATAGCTGGAAATAATGTAAAGATATCTAGAGAGGGAAGAACACCTCACATGATAGAATTGCTTGAGGATATAGATATTAATTATTGTGTTGACATTGACATGGAAAATTTTAGAATCAAAAGGAGTACTCACCAGTGTGAAAATGTTGATCCTTTTGTGAAGGAGTTATCTGTACAAAGTGATGGTTTGTGGTAGATGTACTTTTATGGAGCCTATTCAAAAGAAGGATCAGGAGCAGGACTTCTACTTATATCTCCATCAGGTACCATATGCAAATATTCTTTTCTGCTATCTTTTCAGTGTACAAATAATACAACAGAATATGAAGCTTTGTTTCTAGGGATAGAAATTTCTACTAAACATGGTATAAAATGTTTAAAAGTCTATGGTGACTCATACTTAGTAGTAGCCCAAGTGAGGTCCAAATATGATGTAAAGAATGACAGATTAAAAATGTATAGGTATGCTATTTGGGACCAAATAGAATTCTTTGATGCCTTTAATATAAATTGGATAGAAAGGTCTAGAAACATTATGGCAGATTTATTGGCCAATGTGGATTTGAAAACTGATGATATGACCTTAAATGGGGTATCAATTATGGAAGTTAAAACAAGACCAGTTGTCCCAGACAACATTTACAACTGGAAAGTGTTTGAGGATGACCAAGATATCCTTAGATTTCTTTAGTGCCTTGATCATTAAGAGGACCAACGTATAGATTGAAATAATCTGCTTGAGGTCATTGATGGTAAGGATTGTGTACTGGGGGATGAGGTTGTCCAACTCAGTTCTAACCAGATTCCTAAAGGGTTGGTAGAACTTGAGGCATTGTTTACTGATCAGAATGAACATACAATGAGGGTAAGCAATGCTAAAATTGAGGATCTAGAGGAGATAAATTTGGGTTCACAGACCACTCCTCAAATAGTTTATATTGGAAAAGGATTAGACTCTCATGTTTGAACCAACCTGATAAAACTACTAAGAAAACATAAGCATGTTTTTTCTTGGTCATATGAAGATCTTAAAGCTTATAGAGAGGATATTTTCCAACATGAAATCCCACTCAAAGCAAATATGAAACCATTCAGACAAAAGAAGAGACCTATTAATCCTTTGTTGGCTCCTAAGATGCAATAGGAGTTGATGAAGTTAAAGGATGCTAGAATTATTGAGCCTATCAGACACTCAACTTGGGTCTCAAACCTAGTACCAGTAATATAGAAGAATGGTGATATAAGGTTGTGTGTAGATTTCACAAACTTGAATATTGCTTCCCTAAAAGATAACTATTCTCTACCAAACATGGAAGCATTAATGCTGCATAGGGTAACTGATTGTGAGTTGCTATCAATGATGGATGGATTCTCAGGATACAACCAGGTACTTGTGAAAGAATCAGAGAAATTCAAGATTTATTTTACTACTCCATGGGGAACCTATATCTATGTCAGAATTCCGTTTGGATTAATAAATGTAGGAGAAAATTTCCAAAGAGCCATGGATGTGGCATTTAAATAATTTATTGATCTATTCATGGTTATTTATCAAGATGATTTGACTGCATATTCTAAAAAAGCAGGGGATCACTGTGAGCATTTAGAGAAAAAAATTAATAAATCTTTAGAATATGGTGTTTCACTAAACCCTAGAAAATGTCATTTTGCAATTACAGAAGGGAAGTTGTTGGGACATATAGTGTCCAAGGATGGAGTTAGGATAGACCCTAAGAGAATAGAGGCTATCCAAAATGTCACTGCTCCAAAAAATATAAAAGGAGTACAATCTTTCTTAGGAAAGATAAATTTTGTCAGAAAATTTATAGCTAATTTTGCAAAGATTGTCAAACCAATTGTCAAATTGCTCAAGAAAGATGCAAAATTTCAATGGAATAAGGAAGCTCAAGTAGCATTTGAGAGAATAAAGAAAGCAGTACAAGAGGATCCTATTTTTAAATCTCCAGATTATAGTAAGCCCTTTTCTTTATTTTTATTTGCATCTTTTCACACTATTGTTGTTGTTCTATTACAAAAGGATGATGATGGATTTGAACATTCAATAGCCTTTTTTAGCAAATCCCTTCAAGTTGTAGAACTGGATTATGAGATGATGGAAAAGAAAGCATATGCCCTGGTAAAAGTTGTAAAATATTTTAGGCCATACTTAGTTTGTGCTAAGGTGCTGGCATATGTTCCTCATGCAGAAGTAAAAGACATTCTTACCCAATCAGAAGTGACTGGTAAGAGATGTAAGTAGATTAACCAAATTTAGGAATTCAACTTAGAAATCCACATTACAAAATTGGTGAGAGGTCAAAGTTTGGAAAAACTCATGACAGAGGAGAACTTGGATTTAGTACAAGTAAATCATACAGAGATACAAGATCAAACAATTACAATTATAGAGAAGCAACCATTTTATGCTGATATTGTATGTTTCTTAAAAAAAATGCCAAGTGTCCAAATGCTATGACAAATAACCAAAGGAGAAGTCTCATATTACAGGCTCATAGATACACCTTATTACAAGGGGATTTATATTGGAAATATAGAAATGGTGTATTATTACTATGTCTAGATCAAAGCCAATATGAGAAGATGTTAAATGAAATGCATGTTGGGGTATGTGGAGGTCATTTTTCTGCCAAGACTACTGCCCATAAAGTTCTAAGGACTGGATATTTTTGGCCCATCTTACTCATAGATACTCATGCATTTTTCAGGAGATGTGAGCCATGTCAAAGGTTCACAAATAAGTTAAAATTTTTAGGAGCCCTGTTACTGAATGCTTATGTTCCTTTTGCTATGTGGGGAATTGATTTTATAGGTGAATTCTTAGAAAAATCCAGCGGTGGACACAATTGGATACTTGTAGCCATAGATTATTTTAGAAAATTGATTGAAGCTATACCCACAAAGAGGAAACAAGTAAAGTGGTTACTGAATTTCTAATGTAAAATATTTTAACTAGATTTGGTGTGCCTACAAAGTTAGTAATGGATAATGCCATGTGTTTTAAATCAGATGAGATAAAAGATTTCTATGATAAGTATGGGATAATGATGTAATATTTATCCCCATATCATCCTCAAGAAAATGGACAAGCTGAATCTAGTAACAAAAGTGAATTAAAAATATTGAAGAAGACTCTTGAAAAGAACAAGAGAGAATGACATACAAAACTGAAATTGGCACTATGGGCTGACAGGATAATAGTCAAAAAAGCAACAGGAAAATCACCATATGAACTTGTATATGGTATGAAATCAAGAATGCCTATTAAAAATTATTACCAGTATACAATTTCATACAAGAAGAACAGTTAGAGATTTATGAGAATATGTAAGATAGAATGATGCAATTGGCAGAGTTGGATGAAATTAGAAAGGATAGCCAAAAGGAGAACATAAAGTTGCAGCAAAAGATGAAATATATTTTTGACAAAAGGGATAGCAACAGATAATTCCAACTAGATGACCTTGTTCTTAAGTGGAATGTGAGAGCAGAAGATAAAGGAAAGCACAAGAAGTTTGAGTCATTGTGGCTTGGACCTTTTGTCATTTCACAGAGATTTGGTAAGGATTCTTATCTTCTAAAGAATGTGGTTGGAGAAGAATTTGAGTTGCCTATGCATGGGCAATTTTTGAAACCCTTTTTCAATTGAAAATCAAATTAGCATGCATAAGTAAGTATGTATTATATGTACCATAGTTTCCTTTCAGTAGTGTGTTTCTTTCCTGCACTAGGTTAGTTAGCATCGCCTTCCTTTTTTGAAAGGGTCTGCAACCAGAGATTCTATGGTTCTTGTCATAAACTTGTGTTTAGCTATCCTTAGAGAGAGCCATTGTTGGTTGTATTTCCTATTTTTGACTCTTCCCTGTAAAATTTTGAAGTTTCATGTCTTTCCTATGCTTGAAGGGTTTAAAATCATGTCTGAAATTTCTTATATACCTCTGCAAATTTTGTTTTAGCCCTTAACCTAGCCAAAAATGCCAAAACCCTCAGCCCTAAGGTTATTTCTATTCGAAAATGCAAAAAAGCCCTAAATTTCTCAGATGACTTCTATTTTCATGTTACCTTTTTTATGACTTAAGTCTGAAGTTATTTGCATGTGCTAAATTTTTAGTTGCTTAGTCTCATGAAGAAAAGTGAATATTCCATCCAGTTTGGAGACTTGGCGAAATGCTTTGGTCACATAATCTCCTAATAAAAGTAATATGCTTCATAAGATCAAGAGACTTGACAAAAACCATTCATCTCATATTAGATCTAATGACAGTCAAGAAGTCACTGGATTAACCCCACAGTTTAGAAATCATAGAGAGACACTAAGTTTTAATAGTCGCCAAGTCTCTAAATAAACCTGGGTTAAATGTCAGTTTGGATAATAGTGTTGTCGCCTAGTCGTGGAAGAAACCATGAGTTAATTTGATCATCAGGATACTTAGGGACAACCACAAGATGGAAGCTTGATCCGATGGTAATCATTTGGTCATGGTAAGAATTTGAAAATTCAAACAAGATATGGTGATTAGGAGATAAAAGGAAAAGTAAGACACGTGTTCATCAGTCGCTAAGTCTCAAGAAAGATTAGGTTTTGATATGAAGATCAAGAGACTTGGTGACAACCATCATATGTAGAGGAAAATAAGATCAATGGTAGTCGCATAGTCTCCAGATAGAAATCATAACAATAAAAATATTAAGTGATAAAGAGACTAAAGGTGTTAGTCGAAAGGTCTACAGATAAACTATGAGTTAAAGATTTGGTTCAACGACATAGAGATATAACAGTCGCCAAGTCTCTGGATATGACCCGACATTGAAGAATAGTTAAGTGAAGGCTTAGTCGGTCTCTATGAGAAGATGAGCTAAGTTAAGTTATCTAGCAACATGGAGACAACCGTTGATGTGAAGTTTGATCCAATGTTAGTCGCTAAGTCATAGTAACAAACCATAGTCAGAAAGAATATCAAGAAACAAGGAGATTACACAGTCGCTAGGTTGCCAAAATTAAAACTAGGGTTAAAAGAAGACTTTTCTTCAACACTATGATGGATAGTTGCTAACCAATAAGATTTTGAAGATTTTGACAGATGGAAAAGTAGCCAAAATAGGATTTATGGAAACCAATCAGATTTGAGTTTGATCCCTTTTTGAATTTTATAAGGTTTTTATATGCAAAAGCACTCATTGAAAATTGATTACATATTAGTTTGAATTGCCATGGCTAGAACTAGAATTGATGTCATAGTGTGTAAACTAATGGCAGAAGTGACAGAATTGCAAGTTTACCAGTCACAAAGTGATGGCTGCATTGATTTCTCAGTTATAAGTAAGCTATCCATTGTCATTTCATTCTTACCAAGCCTCCAATTTTTTAGAGCTAGAAATTTTAAAAGGGTTAAGTATATTCCAAGAAGAAGTAAAGCTCTCCAATAGTGCATATTGATAAAGGTGATTTCCTGGTTGAGAATTCAGAAGGAATTGTGATTGGTAGTATTTTTAGTGCTCAAAATTATAGATTACAGAGTTATTGATAGCTTGTGGTGAGGGTTTGGAGGAAATCCGTTTCAATATCAGTAACATATATTGGAAATGGACAAGATGAGTAGGGAAATGAGTGTGGCATCTACCAGTGGGAGAAGTGATGATGTAGATGATGATATGAAGGGAAAATGTAACTATTTAGAAGAATTCATTTCCTTACTGCCAGGGTCAACTCAGAATAGAAATGTAAGTGTTGATACCCTCACTGATAATTTGAGTTTTATTAGAGATGCCAAAACCCTAGGGTCCTTTGGCTATTCTTTTTTCAATTATTTCTATAATAATAGTGATGAATCTGTACCCATATCAAACCCATGGACCTGTTGATTGGCCAAACTTATTGTCCCAAACATATTTGTAGATGTCAGTTTCATCTTAGAAATGGCCAGTAGGTATGACACCTTGAAAAATAAAATCAAGAGGGATGATGGCAAAGCCCTAGTTACCCTAGATAGGAATTCCTTCATGAAAGCCTTAAATGTCTACCATCCCATGATCACTAAGATAAATTTGAAAAGCCTAGAAAATAGGTATATCAAAGAGTTTAGCATTGTAGCCAAATTGATCAAAGACCATCATGTACCAAAGAAAATGAAGAACTACATAGCACCTATCCCAGAGAATACCCCATACTTCTAAAAGGACCTAAACTTCTATATGAAGTATATATCATATGTACTATGCAGAGTGCTAGGAAAAGATGGAGGGCCAGAGAGGATTACTTAAGATACCCTAATGATGGTGTTGGACATGCAGAGCCCTCACACTAGTACTAAATTTGATTATATCTAGTATATTATTGATCAGATGCACCAGGGGTTTGTGGATATTCAAAATAAGAAAGACAACCCTAGATTCATGCATTACTCTATTTTAATGCATTTGATCTTGTATTACAGCTTCCCCATCATGACTTTCCAGTGTCTAAGGCCACAAAGGTTTCATCAAGGCTGGCCTAACCCAATTCAATTCTGGCTAAGAGTGTAGAACTACACTTTTAGAGAGGAGTTCTATGCTTTTGAAAATTGGGTAGTCTATCCAATTCTTCAGTGCCTAGGTGTTAATAAGACTAAGCTGCCAATCAAAGTAACTCAATTACTTAGACCCTGCCAATATCTTGACAAATCACCAGGAGATCACAACTGGGGTGATTTCTATTATGAGAAGAACTTTATACTAATTAGGGTGTATGGTTGTACCCACCCTACCCATATCTTGCCATTTCATGTGCCACAGAGGATTGCTGCAATGGAATTCATAAGGTAGACATCTTAACTGATAAGGAGCACCTTGCTCCACAAAGGAAGGGTACTTTTACCCCAAGGCAATTCAAAATTTATAATTTCACAATTGGGAAGAGAGAATTGGACCTAGTAAATAACTAGATGAGCCATTATAGCATGAATGTGGCTCTTTATAGATACATTAATACAGAGGGATTCATTCTCAATGCAAAGAAATTGATGACACCAACCATCCCCTGCACCAAAGACCATGAGGAGTGCATGGAAGAGGATTTGATAAGAAATATTTTGGAGGATGAGGAGGTGGATAAGAGAGTAGATAAGTTCAATGAACTTATGGATTTAGAGAGACAGGTGAAGATAAAGGGCCTAACCTTTGGGGGATTCTTCCCAGATATGCCTTATTTGAAGAGGCTAGATGCTATGATAAACTCTCACACTCTCATGTACAATCAGTTAGAGGATGCACTAGTATTTCCAGAGAAAAGCCATAAGGGGCACTCATCATCAGAGTATGATGATGATAGTGATGAAGGATATGCAATGCCCATTTCCCCTCTAGTCAATCAAGCAATATCAAAAGAGCAAGTTGCTAAGGTTGAAGATATCATTGACCTAACAAAGGTCCCTGAGAAATAAGTCACAAATGAACCCCCACCTAAGAGACAAAAGGTTCAAATAGGGGAACCTTCTTAGAGGAAAGAAAAGAAAAGAGATAGAATTGGTGCCCTGATAACTAGAAATAGGTCCTATGATCACCAACTAAGAAAATAGATCAAGGCAGGAAATAAATTACAAAAGGATGTAGAAGAGGAGGAAGAGCTACCTCTTAGAACCTGTACAGATGAGAGATTGATTTACCAAGATCAATTACTTAAGGATGATAACTTCATCAAGACTAAGGAATTTAAAAACTTCCTCATCTAGAATAAGCAACAACAAGTGGGTGCACAATTGTAGTTAGCAGGTGGTGACCCAGTGACGTAAGAAGCTCTTCAAACATTGTAGGACTATGATCCTGAATCAGAGAAGATTACACCAGAGCAGGAAAGGCAACTTTTCAAGGCCACTGGAATGTTACTTGTAGAAGGTTGGGACTTAGCCTCAGCCTTTATCATTGATCAAATAAGAAAATAACCTGATGTTAAATTGTCATCAGAAACACATGCTACGGACATGATTAGAGGGTTTGG
The DNA here is from genome assembly GCA_018584345.1 of Thuja plicata. Classification (NCBI taxonomy): domain Eukaryota; kingdom Viridiplantae; phylum Streptophyta; class Pinopsida; order Cupressales; family Cupressaceae; genus Thuja; species Thuja plicata. The sequence goes on from MU225789.1 coordinate 4,388,087, forward strand.
ATATAACCCCAAGTCCCAAGCTCTAGCAATGTAGAGCTTGGCTCCAAAAGATCAAAAGCCATCTATGTTGGATATACAAGAGAAGATGGAAGGAAATAAGATAATCTGGTCAATCCAGAATACAAGATACTTGAAGATCTCCTAAGTTCTAACACACTTTGCCCAGCTCAATGAGGCCAAAGCAATACAAATGTCTAAGAAATTGAAGAAGATCACTAGTGATATTGTTAAGGACAGAGAACTAGGGCTAATAAAGATAAAGACACAAGAGAAGCTCATAGCTGAGCTCACTCAAAAATTACTTGACATGCCAGAAACTGCCCTTGCTAAGCCTAAAGAGGTACAAGATATAGAGATCCAAATAGAGGATACAGGGGATATAGTAGTTGAAATAGAGCAAGAAATCAGTGAGCATAATAGTGTGATTTTGTGTGTACTGACATCAATTTTACAGCATAGAATAGACAGCATAAAAGATAAAATTGATGTGGTGTATGGAGCCTATGGAAAGTTTCTAGGCTTACAAGTAGAGGTAAATAGTTTTATTTCAATTTTAAATCCCTACTATTCAACTTGGTCTGGTAGGACAACACTTTTTGAGAGATTGGCATATGTGCAACCATTGAGGTCAGACTTACCAGAGATAGTTACCTTGGTTGGGAAAGAGATAGAGCAGATTCGAGCCACCTTGTCATTATTAAAAGGAAAAACAAACTAGATAGAAGCAAGGTTAGACATGTTTGGGGTGATTTACAATATATTTGTACCTCCCATCAGAACCAAGGATAATCAGATCAAGCCATTAGGGCTATGGGGCTCAGAGTTTGACAATGTGCTACCCAATAAAGATATTTATATATTTGATCAAGGAGATCTAGACATGGAGAGATACAATAAGATTCTAGATGAAGAAATTAAAGAAGAGATAGACTACAATAAATTCATCACAGATGTCAAGAGCATAACCGATGTCAGGTGGAGAGGCAAAAGGCCCAGTTGGAAAGTATATAGAGATTTGAGTGGCCAAAGGAGTAATATGTAATAGCATGGGACATCTTGACAAAGCCCAAGAATAAAAATCATGTTGCAGTTTACTTGGACATCATGGATGAGGAATAGATGGACACATGGCACATGTTCTATGAGCACAGGAAGGTTAGCAATCTTAAAGAGACTAGTGTAGGCTAGCCTGAATTGGCAGTCACTAGATCTTATTACAACTATCATATGCTATCCTGAACATATATAGACAAAGGTGCCAGCATCCACAAGAGGACAAAGGAAGATCAAATCTTATTCTTTAGTTTTGTCCTTCCATCTCTTGGAGTTTTTCTGTCTTTTGTCTTTTATAGGTTTTTAGGGTTAGGTTTTCTAAACCATCTGAAGCTTGTAGAATCCTTATCTTGAGGATTCCAAGATGGTTTAGGCCTATCTATAGTTCTCTTGTATCATTTTGTAAGAGGTTGGGAGTTGGAAATTAATGAAATATATTACAAGGCAGACTACTAAAATTTGTCTGAGCCTTTGTACTATTTGTCTATCTATATGTATTTGAGGCTTTAAGACATTAATACAAATATTTTTCAATCTCTTTTCTGCATATTGGATTGTCTCTTTTTATTATTTTTATAGTTCTTGTATGTTTACTTGTAAGGCATTTAGACATACTGATCACAAGGTGGTTGTGCAGTCATTTGTAAGCTCCTTCAAGGAAGGATTAATTATTTCAAGTGACCCCAGAGAGCTTAGCATTAATTAGTTTAAGGATCTGATGATATAATTGTAGAGAGGGGATAATCTGTAAGGTATTTTATCTTTGTTGCAAGTATTTTATTGATCACCTTATTATGGATTTATACCAGATATTGACTCATAGCCCAAGGATAAGGCACTGGTTTATAGTTGGTTAAGTAATTGTTCATTATCCAACCAGTATTTTAATTTATCAAATCATTCACATTTCAAATATACATTCCATTCAATTAATTATGTTTAAGGAATACAATTCAGTTTACTGATTCCTTTAAGAGAGAATCAAAATAGGTTATCCCTCTTGGGGTTCATAGGAACTGAAAAAGGAAGAAGGATGAGAATCCTTATTACTTTACTAATTGTTCCTTTCAAAATACTAGTATGTCTCACTAATCTCTGTATCAAGATATTCATATTCATTTGCATATGCATTTACTTATTGATCCATTAAAAGGCATTTCAGCATTTTGGTAAGAAGATAATCCACTTAAAAGATACAATCATTTAGTAATCATCCATAGGTAATACCTGCCTAAGTCAGTGGATCTCAAAAAAGAAGGAGGCAATAGTTTCCCCAGATGTTATATAATACCCTCATCAATTAGCCTTTCTCTTGCATGAAATAGGAGTTTGCATTCAAGCATACAAGTATACTATCACATTTAAAGTTGTGCTGCAAGAAAAGGAGGTAACATAGGTCTCTTAGATAAAACTGGCAAAATGCAGATATGCAGATTTGGGTAATGACCTCCAAATGGTTATCCCCAAAACACATCAAAACTGAAATCTAAGAGCTGAGACCCACTATATGTGCTTAATGAAAGGTGAGGAACATGTCTACCACATGATTTTTCACAAAAATCACCAGGTCCCTTTTTATTCGCATTCAAAGTAGGCCTTCTCCACAAGTTTTTAGGGCAATAACTTTGTGCCTTAGATAAATTTTTACTTAGTCACTCCAAATTTCTCCAAAATTTGAGAGTACTAATAGTGGCTCTATCTGGGGATGCATTCCCCATGTGGGCATGTAGATAACTTAGAGTTTCTTAGTAGAGCAGACTATTCAAAACTAAATCAAACTTTTCTTCTCTCTTGACTTCAAGACCCAGCATCCTTATTGAAAGCAAACACACCATATGACTGAAAGGAAAGTGACTGTACATACAAGGAAATTATTTACAAAAGGCCCAGAGCCCCAAAATTTAAATCATCTCTTACCTCTATCATACATTTGATTCTCATCTCCATAGATCAAAGGTAAACTAAAATTATTACTTGCATCAACATGATAAAAAATGCTGCCCTGAATCTTCAGCATATCAAACATAAAACAATTAGCAAATTTACCATCAATTGGAAAAATCAAATTATAAAACTATTGTGCATGATGATCATTATGCAACACCAAATTGTCACACCCTTTACTATCACCGACTTGCTGAGAAGAGAAAAACTCAAGCTCCCTCACATGGCTGGAATCAAACAAATACTAAACACTAGTTTGCACCGAAGAATAAGTTTATTTTATAACAACACTTTGAAAACTAGAGTAGAACACATCTAAATGAAAATTTGACTGCATATCATTGGAGACATCTTTCTAATCACAAATCCTATCAGCATCTTTTAAAAAATTATTGTCAATCAATGGTTCATTAATCATTTTCAAATCTGATAAAATATATTCATATTGATCATTTTCTTCAGCATCATGATGTACATAAGAATCCATGATACTAAACTTGTCAAAATATGAACCCATACCAGTAGATGAATCATCATACTCATCGTATATGACATTATCAAATTCCTTATATTCATATGCATTATCATCTTGCAAAGCATCCAATCCAGGTATAGGAAAAGAATCAAAACCACATGTATCATACTTCACACCCTCACTAATATCATCATTATGAAAACATGTATCCATTGGGCATGAAATTATAGAGTTTACATTAGGCACATACCTCTAAAAATCACCAGCCAAGAGTTCTAAAATTCTCTCACTGCTCAGTAGACATTGGACCTGATTTTCACCTTCTTTGGTCTCTTATTTGATGCTGCAAACATTTTCCTCATTGGAAACAAGGACTGAGATTCATTTTCTCATATTATTTTGTGCAAATGAGTCACTACAACAACTAACATCTACATCATAATCATCCTTTTTTTATTCACACAAAACCTCTTTGAACTAAAACAAGAAATCTATATTATTATGTTGATAAGAAAACAAATCCACAAATCCAATGGAAACATCCGCAACTATAGATTCATCTTCCTCATCTTGATATTCATTGACGTCATTGTTAGCATCATAATCACTACCATCAGCATAATTAGATTCAGCATCACTATTATAATCATATTCAACATTTTCTATGTAACTAGATTCATATTTTTCAATCGAATCTATCCATTTTCTAGCTCGCTTAATACCTTCTTCTCTAATGGATGTAGGCCAATGGGCTGATTCAGGTATACACAACTATAGAAACAAGTCAATACAAGTTGATCTTTCAAATTCAATATCCACTAGAATCTCATCAAAGGCATTACAAAACCTTTTATAAAACAAATACACTAATTCTTCCTTCCTTTCTCCTATCAACATTCTTAAAATCAATATGGCTTCCTTCCGAAGGATTTTCTTTAACAATGCATTTTCCCCATTAATTTATTTAAGATCTTCCATATTATTTAAGGATCTAGGAATCACATCTGGATCCATTAAATTCAGAACCTCCATTGAACCATTATTTTAACAACACATCTCATTCTTTCACAAAACTTCTATCCAACTATGAAATCACTGACTTCTCACAACAACATGCTTCTCATTCTGATAACTAAAACTTAAACCAAGAAGTATGACAAAATTCAAAACTATCTTCTCCTTTTTTAAGTGACTTCTTCACCTATTGAGGAATTTTTCATTCACATAAAAACATGAAGATTACCTAGAAGTAAAATTGTAGCTGCTGCTCATTTCTCTTTGACTAGAAATTTGGCAGATCTAGAGCCTTCTTTATAGCTCCATCAGATTCTTTTCAACAAAGAGTCACCACCTCCTTGTAGAGGAAAATTTTCAAAAAGCAAAATCCATTTAATACATATTTATTATTTTTGGGTTTTCTCCAACCAGCAAATATGTACAAACCTTTTATAATCACTACAATTAAACACTTCCAAGCTATCCTTACACAGATCTGAAATAACTTTTAGATTCTAATTCTTTGACTCTTTCTCTCAACCAAATTCTGGGGCTAACACAACAAATTAAGGAAACAATTCTCCTACACTCACTGATTGTTTTACTTCAGCAATTCCCCAACAGATTCACCATTTTGTTAGCGATTTTTCCCTGATTCAATCAAGGAAAAAGATAATTAACGAGGATCAAACAATCCTCCTTCACTTCAAGCTCAAAGTCTTAGGCATGCATACCTATAGGATTCACTTCTTCCAGTGAATCATGGGATGGATTCCTGCCCATCAAACTAAATCTGACAATCATTTACAACTCTTAAACAGGAAATGAAAATGATTTGATATTTGAATGTGATGATGAGACATACATAACCAACAAATATCAGTTCCTTATCTATTGGTAAACCGAGTCAAATAAACATACATCCCTAGAAAATCCTCTAACTCCAAACACATAGAAACTGAATGAAATGCCTTACAAGTCACTCTTTTCACTCCAATACCCAAACATCAGATTCATGTGCAATCCTTGAATTCCCAGATTTTGTATTCAAGATTGACTCTCTCCTTGAAAGAAACTCAAACACAAATTCACAACTACCTTATAACCAGTATATTAAAATTCCTTACAAGTTAATACACAAGAATTCAAGATCAAACACAAAGACATCACCAATATGGATAGGGATTCCAATGCTTTTCATTAAAAAAATTATGATTTAGTACATTCAAAAGACAAAGAACTTGGAAAATAAGACACACAAAATTAGAATACTGCCCTGTAGCATTAATTTCACCATCCATGTACAATTGAGAAGAAGAAAGATATAGATAAAATGGAAAAGCCATTTTTTGCAAAACGACACCTATTTGTTCTAAGAAAATATCTTCTCCTCCCAAAATTTGATCTCCTTCTATTTATGCAACTGCCTCTAATTGATTTGATCTGCACCCAAATGGTTTGCAAAAACAAAATCCTCATCTCGATACCTTTCTAATGGTATATGACACTTCATATTTTTGATAAAATTTTCCCACTTAACCATGAAAACAAATTTCCTTTCCCGTGCACATTCAGTTGAAATTTTTGAATATGCATATTAATAACCTTTGAAAATCTATAATTTTACCCATTATCTACATAGGATACTAGATCTCACAACATGACACCTCCTAATTGGCTCTACATAAGTGGTGTGAGTGTGCAACTAATGACTAACAATTAAGTTTCTCACTCGCAACACTTTCTTGCTAATCGCCACTAACTCGTGTGAGTACGTGACGAGCTCGGTCGCTCACTCGTGAGCATTTTCTGCTAACTTGTCAAGCCTCTACAACTATGAGAATAGGAAACTCAATCAATAACATTATGCGAGGTGATTGATCATAAGAAGATAGCTAAGGAAGACAAGACAATGGTAGAATAAGACAAGAAATAGATGGCTACTAGACTTAATGAAAGGATAAGTGATGTGTAGGAGTTCACAAAAAATTAGTTGGACATGATAAACCAACTATTATTTGTAAATCAAGAGGTAAACAGAAAAGAAATGGAAATTACATATCTGAGATCAGAGAATAATCAACTGAAAAATGAGTTGAGATTTGAAAGAGAACTCATTGAGAGGATAAAAAAACCTAATGAATCCTTGAGATACTTTGAAGAACTGGTGAGATCACCAAGAAGGAATAATGATACCTCTAGACTTGTCCATACTGATCACCTGTCATCCACTAAAGAAGGAGAATTATCAAAGAGTAAAAGGCATTTAGCAAGTTAGTAAGAAGACATAATCCACTATAATTAGATATTATAAATCAGTAATCATTTAAAGGTAATACCTTCCTGAGTTAGTGGATCTCAAAAAGAAGGAGGATCGTATCCAATCCTCATCAATTAGGCTTTTTCTTGCATATAAAATATTGGAAATATACAAGAGCAAGCATTCATACTAGTTTTAAAAGATACTTGCAAGAAAAAACCCTAACAAATTGGCAACTCTACTGGGGAACTAAAATAATTATCTCAAACTCTGATTGAAGAATATTTAATTTTGAATACCATAGATTATGTTTTCCCATCTGAGTTGCACTAACAAACTGGCGACTCCACTGGGGATTCAAAGTACTAATCCATAAAATCTGGTTGAAAGTTGATTTATAAATTACAATTGAGTTTTTCCAGTTTAGGTCATTCTAGTAGTATTCATATTTCCCAAGATTGTGTTGGGTGGTGACTCTAAAAGAAAATCTCTGAATCAGTGTAGAAGTAAAATAATTTTATAAATATGAATACTAGGTCTTAACCCAGAAATTGAGTTGGATACTGGGATCCCCACTACTTCAAAAACTAAGTTATCTTGGAGAGAGAAGAGGAACCAAGAAAATATTCGTAACTCTTCTCCAAGAAATGAAGACAACATTAGAAGGAAGGATACCAATCAATCTAGTCATGAGGTGAATACCTCAGAGTATGAAATTGCCCCAGACCTTGGACTAGAAACCTATGCAGTCACTAATACTTCTAGTAAGAGAGAAGGAACTACCACAATTAGCTCAGAATTTGAAGTTCCTTATGATGAGCTTGCAGAGGAAGAAAGAATCCTCATAAGACAACTAGCCCTTATTCAACAAATGAAAAGGGGAAAAGATCATAAAAAGAAAAAATTTGAGCAGAAGGATGTTGACAAGTTTAGAAGAAGATCTCTGAGACATCAAGCTGCAAAAATGTTGAGAGGCCTCGTAGAGACCAAGAGACTCCAAACACCCACAAAGGTTTTGGTCCTCAAAACTTCAGAGATAAAGGGAAAAATAAAGTTACAGAAATAGAAGTTGAGGAGCCAAAAACTCACAAAAACCTGACTGAGAAGATGTGTAAGCTAGACATTGACCTTGAAAAGATTAAAAAAGAAAGATAAACTATGGCCAAGATGCTGGAGAAAGTTAAAGCAGAAGCTGCTACTATAGGGATGAAGAAAAAAATTGATTTCTTGCAGTCTACTACAATCTCCTTTGCTAATACAGAGAATGCTACAACATCAAGGAACAAGGCTTCTTCTTTCAAAGACCATAGAAAATTTTTTGCTCCTAAAGATACTAAAAAAATTCCAAAGGAAACCACTTCCTATAGAAAGGAACAATGGATGAACTGATTGATCTATTCAAGGATCAATATGGAGATAAGACTAATGAAGGATTTTTTCTCAATGAATCCAATAATATAAGGAAGAACTCAAATGAAGAAGTAATTGAGTTCAACACAAGATTCCAACGATCCATGCATGAGTTGTTTCAAAAAATGAAGTTGGATCAAAAGGTATGTCTTGCTACCTATCTCAATGATTTTGATTCAAAAATGGGCTATGCACTTAGAGATAAGAATCCAAGAACTCTAACATAAGCCTACAAAATAGTTGTGAATATAGAGATGAATAGGAGGATATCAGGAAAATTGGGTAAAAGAGATGATTCACGCTTTACTAGGAATAATCAAAAGGAACCTAAATACAGAGAGTATAAGGCTCCACATAATAATATACCATCCTATAATAATAATTATAACCCACAAATAGGATGCAAAACTATCCCTATGGTACCCAATTCAAGGATGGAAAGCCTATTGCTCCACCAAGGAAAGACAAACATGAGAATAGGACTCTTGATCCCCTACTTAAAAATACTATTCACATGTGTAATGATGACTTTTGGTGTGAGGCCTCTGAGGCACCACACAATCTTGATTTTTGCATTGTTTCTTTAGATGTAAAATCAAACAAAGAGAAAGAAAGGGATGAAAATGAGTTATGTGATTATAGTATGAATAATGCTTATTCATGTCATGATATGGATTATGATGAGGAGATTGAAAATCATGACATATATGGATTGCAAGGTAGAATGGAATTTCATCAGCAACAAATCTTGTCTGATGGTGAAGAGGAAGATAGGGTTGATCACATAAGGTGTTATGCCCAAAATAGTCAGGAACCCTCAGTAGTGAGAAAATCTTCTGATGAATAAAAGGCTAGAATCACTGTTGATCTAGTGAGAAAAGCAAGAAATAACTATCATTTGAGAAATAGAGTTGTGGGTAATGTTGGTAGTCAGCCATCAGGCATCTTCATAAAAGAAAATAAAAATAGATGCCAAATATGTACCAAAAAAAGATGGACCTGGGGAAAATGTAAACAAACCTAAGGTCAAAATAGTGAACAAAGATAATGAACCAAAAGATGTACATGTAGAAAAGGCTAAAGTGCCAGAAGCAAGTTATTCCTCCCCCAAAGCTGAAAATAAGAAATCTAAGAAGGAAGAGCTTGTTGTGAATATTCAGATAGAGGAAAATAATATTATTGTATAAAAACCTAAAACCTCTGATGTAAAGTATACTCCAGTGGATATGGGACAGTGTTTATCTCAGATGACTATGAAGGTCCCATTCCTAGAGATGATGAGGATAAAATAACACAAAGGAAAGTTCTTTCAGTGTTAAATAATGTATCACCAGTAAAACCTTAAAAGCCAGAATATATTGAAAAGAAACTCAACAATAAGGGAAAGGAGCATGAAGGGATGATTTTTGAGATCCCTCAGATTTACCTTAACACAAATACTTCTATAGGGGTTGTTGACCACTTTTTCTTGACATTGGTAATAAATGGAAAGATTCTCAAAAATTGTATGATAGACTCAGGAGCATCTAATATAGTCATGCCTGCAGAAATCATGAGATCCATTGGTTTGCAAGTAGATACTCCTCATGGGAGGTGTCAGGCAATGGATTCAAGAGAAATCCATGTTGTTGGAACCATTGAATCCTTACCTTGCAAATTAGCCATATGCCCAGATAGAGTGTTGACTATGTGTATTGGTGGTTGATATTCCTCCATATTATGGCATGTTACTATCCAGAAAATGGAATGCTTCAATAGGGGAAGTATTCGGTGTGACTTGTCCTATGCTACTTTCAATATAGCTAGAAATAATGTAAATGTGTCTAGAGAGGGAAGAACACCTCATATGATATAATTGCATGAGCATACAAATATTAATTACTATGTTGATATTGATATGGAAAATTTCAGAATCAAAAGGAGTACTCACCAATGTGAAAATGTTGATCCTTTGGTGGAAGAGTTGACTACACAGAGTGATGGTTTATGGAAAATGAATTTTGATGGAGCCTGTTCAAAAGAAGGATTGGGAGATGGAATTCCACTTATATCTCCATCAGGTACCACATTCAAATATTATTTTCTACTATCTTTTTAGTGTACAAATAATACAACAGGATATGAAGCTTTATTTATAGGGCTAGACATTGTTGCTAAACATGGTATAAAATGTTTAAAAGTTTATGGTGATATAGAGTTAGTAGTAGCCCAAGAAAGGTCCAAATATGTTGTAAAGAATGATAGAATAAAGATGGATAGACATGCTATTTGGGACCAAATAGAATTCTTTGATGTCTTCAATATAAATTGGATAGAAAGGTCTAGAAACATTATGGTAGATTTCTTAGCTAATGGTGCTTTGAAAACTGATGATTTGACCTTAAATGGGCTATCAATTGTTGAGGTTAAAAGAAGGCCAGTTGTCCCTGAAAATATTTACAACTAGAAAGTATTTGAGGGTGACCAAGATATCCTTAGATTTCTTCAATGCCTTGATCATTATGAAGACCAGCACATAGATTGCAATAATTTGCTTGAGGTCATTGATGGTAAGGATTGTATACTGGGGGATGAAGTTGTCCAACTAAGTTCTAATCAGATTCCTAAGGGATTGGTAGAACTAGAGGCATTGCTTACTAATCAGAATGAACATACAATAAGAATAAGCAATGCCAAGATTGAGGATTTAGAGGAGATAAATTTGGGGTCAGAGACCACTCCTTAGGTAGTTTATATTGGAAAAGGATTGGATTCCCATGTCAGGACCAATTTGATAAAATTACTGAGAAAACATAAGCATGTCTTTGCATGGTCATATGAAGATTTAAATTCTTATAGGGAAGACCTTTTCTAGCATGAAATCCCACTCAAAACATATGTGAAACCATTCAGACAAAAACAAGGACCTATTAATCCACGGTTGGCTCCCAAGATGCAACAGGAGTTGATGAAATTAAAGGATGTTGGAATGATCTATCCTATCAGACATTCAACTTGGGTTTCAAACCTACTACCAGTGAGAAAAAAGAATGGTGATATAAGATTGTGTGTTGATTTCAAAAATTTGAAAACTGCATCCTTAAAAGACAATTATTCTCTACCAAACATGGAAGCAATGTTGCATAAGGTAACTGGTTGTGAGTTTTTATCAATGATGGATGGATTTTTAGGCAACAACTAGGTACTTGTAAAAGATTCAGAATAGTTTAAGACTACATTTACTACTCCATGGGGAACTTATGTGTATGTTAGAATGCCCTTTGGACTAATAAATGTAGGAGAAACGTTTCAGAGAGCCATGGATGTAGCATTTAAAGATTTTATTGATCTATTCATGGTTATCTACCAAGATGATTTGACTGCATTTTCTAAGAAAGAAGGGGATCACTGTGAACATCTAGAGAAAATTTTTAACAAGGCTTTAGAATATGGTGTTTTACTAAACCCTAGAAAATGTCATTTTGCAGTCACAGAAGGAAATTTATTGGGACATATAGTGTCCAAACATGGAGTAAGGATAGACCCTAAGAGAATAGAATCTATTCAAAAGGTCACTGCTCCAAACAATATAAAAGGTGTGCAATCTTTCCTTGGAAAGATCAATTTTGCTCAAAGATTCATTGCAAATTTTGCTAAAATTGTCAAGCCAATTATGAAGTTACTAAAGAAAGATGCAAAGTTCCAATGGAATGAAGAGGCTCAGTTAGCATTTAAAAAAATTAAGAAAGCAGTACAAGAGGCCCCTATTTTAAAATCTCCAGATTACAATAAGCCCTTTTATTTGTTCTCATTTGCATCTTTTCATACTATTGTTGTTGTTTTATTACAGAAGGATGAGGAGGGATTTGAACATCCAATTGCATTCTTTAGAAAATCTCTCCAAGATGCAGAATTAAACTATGAAATGATGGATAAGCAAGCATATGCATTGGTAAAAGTTGTTAAATTGTTTAGACCTTACCTAGTTTGTGACAAAGTTCTTGCATATGTACCTCATTCAGCAGTGAAGGATATTCTTACCCAATCATAAGTGACTGGTAAGAGATGTAAATGGATTAATAGAATTCAAGAATTTAACCTAGAAATCTATATTACTAAATTGGTTAGAGGACAAGTGACCTAGGTGGATCTACCATTAAAAATTAAAGTGTTCCAAAATCTCTCAGAAGTAGCACCAGATTGAAGAACTCATCAAAATGAACCTAATGCAACTTGGGTAAAACCAAGTAAAAAGGTGAAAATTTGATCGCGACAAATCTGGTCAAGTTTGGTGTCATTATGAAGATCTCATCACCACAATTCCAACGGCATTCATTTCATAAAAATTGGAGCTAATATGCATAATTTGTAGCTAGTCAAAGATTGGTCAAAATTTTGACTTTATACAGTCAACAAGTGCTGATGTGGCAATATGGAGGACTAATTGCAAGTTGATGTGGCACCTAAAGGCAATAGGTATACAAAATTATCTAATGGGTTTGGAACCCATCACTTCTAACTTTGTATTACCTTAATTGACCATCTCACCATATGCATGCGTTGAATATGTAGGTGGCACATTTTCTTTAATCTATCTTTTACTCCATATAAGACAAAATAGGGATAAGACAAAAATTTGGAAGTTGTAAACCTTGAACCCTCAAAGCCTTAAGCGAGACCGGCAGGGATGGAACCCTTGACCACTGATTTCGTAAAATCATTAATGACCGTTGCACTATTTTTGGTCCACTGAAGTTCTCTGGGATTACTTATACTTATCCTGATCCAAATTCCGTCATTCCCCAATTTAATAAACTTAAATAGCCCAAAAATTATAAAAGATTATAATTGGGTTTAAGTTGTTTTAAGGGTTATTTTTGGCAGATTTGTTTATATCAAAGATTTTTATGGGATAGATTTTATCTTATCAAGATAAAAGAGTTATCTCATAATTAATTGGGATAAGCCTATTTTGCTAGAATTTTGGGTATAAAAAGAGGGTTGTAGGCCATTGTCATTCATGGATTGATTGATTGGCATTTGATTCAGTCAATGCAAAGGAGAAAGTGAGAGTTTCTTTTATGAGAATAATTCTTGTAGAAGAAGAATATGATGTAATAATGCTCGATCTTTGTAGTAAAGCCTTTTAGGAAAAGTCTTTTCTTGCTCTTTTAGAAACCAGACTTGCGGCTTTAAGAGCTTGTATGCAAGGTGGTTCAAGTAAGGATTTTGTATAATGACTTTGTGGATGGACTACAAGATGTTGTAATCAACTTTTGGAGCATTATTAATATATCAGTCACTCAGTTGAGCTAGACCCAGAGACGTAGTCCGCTCAGATCGGACAAACTCCATAATCAAATTGGTTCTCTTCTATCTCTTATCTATCTCTGGTGATATAACTCCCTCTTTTTATTGTTCATGTTATTTTTTTATATTTAATGTCTTTATAGTTAGACATTAGGCATTAAATATTTGTACATCTTTATGCAATTTCACTTAGCAAAAATTGCCTAGATCCTTAAATCAGATCAACAAGGTCTAGCAAAACTCATGACAGAATAAAATCTAGACTTGGTAAAAGTGAATAATATAGTGATACAAGGTTCAACAGTCACAAGTATTGAAAGATAACCATTCTATGTTGATATCATGTATTACCTTAAGAATGCCAAGTGCCCTAAATCCATGATAGATAATCAAAAGAGGAATCTTAAGTTACAAGCTCATAAGTACACCTTAGCTCAAGGAGACCTATACTGGAAAGACAGAAATGGTGTACTACTATTATGTTTAAATAAAATCCAAGCTGAGAAAGTACTAGTTGAAATGCATGTTGGAGTATGTGGTGGGAATTTTTCTGCTAAGACCACTACCCATAAGATTTTGAAGGCTGGATATTATTGGCCCAGTATATTTAAAGATACTAATGCATTTGTCAAGAAATGTGAGCCTTTCCAGAGGTTCTCAAATAAACTGAAGTTCTTAGGTGCCCTGTTGTTGAACCCTGTGAGTGTTGAAGCACCTTTTACAATGTGGGGTATTGATTTTATTGGAGAATTTTTAGAGAAATCCAGTGGAGGACACAATTGGATACTTGTTGCCAATGATTATTTTACAAAATGAACTAAATATATTCCCACTAAAAAAGCAACAAGTAAACTGGTTACTGGTTTTTTACTAGAAAATATTTTAACCAGATTTGGTATCCCTGCCAAGCTAGTAATGGATAATGCTATGTGTTTCAGATTTGGTGAGATCAGGGATTTCTGCAATGAATATGGGATCATAATGTCTTACTCATCCCCATATCATCCTCAGGCAAATGGCTAGGCAGAATCCAGCAATAAAAGCATTTTGAAGATTTTAAAGAAGACCTTAGAAAAGAAAAAAAGAGCTTGGCGTACAAGGTTGAAACTAGCTCTATGGGCTAATAGGATAATAGTCAAGAAAGCCACTGGTAAGTCACCATTTGAACTTGTGTATGGTTTACAGTCTAGGATGCCTATAAACAATTTATTATATGTATACAAGTTTATGTAAGAAGAAGAGCTAGAAATGTCTGATCCAATGAAAGATAGAATAATGCAACTAGTTGAACTTGATGAAATCAGAAGAGAGGGTCAAAAAGAGAATATAAAGTTGCAACAAAAAATGAAGTATCTTTTTGATAAAAGAGCAGGTTGCAAAAAATTTATACCTGGTGATCTAGTACTTCAATGGAATGTGAGAGAAGAGGATAAAGGTAAGCATAAAAAGTTTGAATCCTTATGGCTTGGTCCCTTTATTGTTTCTCAGAGCTTTGGTAAATATTCCTATATCTTGAAGAACATGGATGAGGAAGAATATGAATTGTCAATGCATGGGCAGTTCTTGAAGCCTTTCTTCAAGTTAAAATTACAATTTTATGCACAAGTAAATTTATGTATTATATGCAAATAAGTGTGTTTCTTTCAGTCGTGTGTTTCTTTCTGCAATAGGTTAGTCAGTGTATTTTGAGTGGTTTGCAACCAGACATTCTGTGGTTCTTGATATAAACTTGTGTTTAAACATCCTCAGATAGAGCCACTGTTGGTTGTTTTTCTAGTTTTTTAGTTTACCTAGTAATTTTTTGAAATCCTCAGTCATTTTCATGCTTGAGAGTTGAAAATCATGTCTGAAGTTGTCTAAATACCTCTACAAATGATGATTTTAGTCATGAACCTAGTGAATAATGAAAAAAAAGCCTAATTCCTAGGTTTACCTCTGTTCAAAATTAGTTGAAACCCTAAATATCCCAACCATATTTCTATTTTGAAGTTACTTTATTGTAACTTAAGGTCTTTAATAAATCATGTGCTTTTTAAAATTAGTTGCTAGGTCTCTTAAGGTGAAGAGAATATTCCATTATGTTATGAGACTTAGAAAAAAGGCTTTGTTGCATTGTCTCCCAATGAAAATAATATACCTCAAATGATAAGGATACTTAGAGAAAATCTAAGGATACTTAGAGAAAATCATCCATCTTAAGTCAGATCCAACGATGGTCAGGAAGTCTCTGAATAAACTCCATAGTTAGAAAATAATTTAGCGACACTGAGTTCTTTTAGTCACGAAGTCTCATGAGTAAAACAAGGTTAAATGTTGGTTTCAATATTAGTGTTGTCACTAGGTCGTGGAAGAAAGAAAGGGTTAAGTGAAAAGTCATGAGACTTGGCAACAACCATCAGATGAAAGAAGATCCAACGGTTGGCGCTAAGTCGCTGTGAAAGTTTGAAAAGTCAAAAGTAATTCAGTGATAAAGATACAAAGGGATAACACTGAGACATGTGTTTAACATTCACGTAGTCTCTGAAGAAAGTTTAAAGTGAAGAATACATTTGGTGACTTGGAGATAATGGTCATGTAGTCTCATGAAAAATTAGGGTTTGCTTTAAAAATCTAGAGACTTGGTGCAAACCATTAGATGTAGATAAAGGAAGATCAATGGTAGTCAGGTTATCTCTAGATGAAATTAATAAATGAGATTCTATTCATCAATTAAGAGATAAAGCCTTAGTCACAGTATCTCCAAATAAATTATCATTTGAATGGGTTTTTTCAGCGATAAGGAGATTACATAGTCGCCAAGTCTCTGAAAGGAAAATGAGGTTAAAGGGAGTTAGTAGAAGGCTCAGTCACAGATTCTTTGAAAGGATATGAGTTAAGTGATTTTTTTTGGCCACAGGGAGATAACCATTGATCAGGAGGTTGATTGTGTGGTAGTTGCTAATTCTCAGTCAGAAACCATAGTTAAAGATAACTTTCAGTGACAAGGAGATTACACAGTCGTGAGGTCGCTAGGAAGAAAACCAGAGTTTGAGTAAAGACTTTTCCTTGGCACTAGGATGTATAGTTTCCATCCAATAGAAATGAAGAGATTTATGAAAAGTGTGTTGAAAAGTAGCTGAGTTGTATGTGAGATAGCCAATCAGATCAAATTTGGATCCTGTTTGAAAATAATAAGGTTTTTTTATCAAAAAGCACTCAATCAAATTTGATTTCTTATCACTTTCAAAGGCTATGACTAGAATAGAAATTGATTTTATAGCATGAAGAATTGAAGACAAAAGTGATTGAGTCAAAATTATATGATTTATGCATTGATGATTCAGAAATAAATAAGGGTTACCATTAATCATTGCTTCTTACCGAGAGTTTATTGTTTTCAGAGTGAAAATTTTCTAAGTAATCAGTGTATGCAGAAAATAGAGCTTCTCAGATTTGCAGAGTGAAACAAGACAATTTTCAACCCAGAATTTAAGGAATTTGAATGGTTATCAATGCTCCAAAACAAATTGAGTGATTCACAGTTGGAAGTGAGTGATCTGGAGATAGATTTGTTTCAATATTAGTGAGATAAAGTGCAAATAGAATAGTGGACAAGATGAGTCAAGCAATGAGCTAAGTGATTTGTTTTTGGCAACAGGGAGATAACCGTTGATCAGGAGGTTGATCATGTGGTAGTTGCTAAGTCTCAGTCAGAAACCACAGTTAAAGATAACTTTCAGTGACAAGGAGATTACACAGTCACGAGGTCGCTAGGAAGAAAACTAGAGTTTGAGTAAAGACTTTTCCTTGGCGCCAGGATGTATAGTTGCCATCCAATAGAAATGAAGAGATTTATGAAAAGTGTGTTGAAAAGTAGCTGAGCTGTATGTGAGATAGCCAATCAGATCAAATTTGGATCCTATTTGAAAATAATAAGGTTTTTTTATCAAAAAGCACTCAATCAAATTTGATTTCTTATCACTTTCAAAGGCTACGGCTAGAATAGAAATTGATTTTACAGCATGAAGAATTGAAGACAGAAGTGATTGAGTCACAATTATATGATTTATGCATTGATGATTCAGAAATAAATAAGGGTTACCATTAATCATTGCTTCTTACCAAGATTTTATTGTTTTTAGAGTGAAAATTTTCTAAGTAATCAGTGTATGCAAAAAATAGAGCTTCTCAGATTTGCAGAGTGAAAAAAGACAATTTTCAACCCAGAATTTAAGGAATTTGAATGGTTATCAGTGCTCCAAAACAAATTGAGTGATTCACAGTTGGAAGTGAGTGATCTGGAGATAGATTTGTTTCAATATTAGTGAGATAAAGTGCAAATAGAATAGTGGACAAGATGAGTCAAGCAATGAGCCTAGCTACTACCAGTGAAAAAAGTGGTGATGCAGAAGATGACATGAAAAGGAAGTGGAATTACTCGAAGGAATTCATCACTCTATTGCCTGGATCCAACTAGAACAGAAAGGTAAATTCTGACAATCTCATAGATGATTTGAAATACATTATGGATGTTAAAACTCTAGGTTCTTCTACTTATTCCCTTTTCAATTATTTTTTCAAGAATAGTGATGAAGTTGTGCCAATTGCAAACCCATGGACCTATGGACAAGACAAATTAGTAGTCCCTGATATCTTTATAGATGCTAATTTCATTTTAGATATGGCCAGTAGGTATGATATCTTAACCAATACCATAAAAAGGGATAATGGAAAACCCCTAGTAACCCTAGATAGGAATTCATTTATGAAAGCATTCAATGTTTATCATCCAATGGCTACGGAGATAAATTTGAAAATTTTAGAGGCCAGGTATTCAAGAGTGTCTGGCATTGCATCTAAGTTGATTCAGGAGTATCATGTGCCCAGAAGAATGAATAATTACATAGCACCTATCCCAGGAAATGCTCCCTACTACTATAAAGACCTCAACTTTTATATGAAGTATATTTCCTATGCATTGTACAGATATTTGGGAAAGGATGGAGGGCCTGAGAGAATAAGTTCAAATATCCTTATGATTGTCCTAGATCTGCAGAGCCCTCATACCAACACAAACTATGATTATATTCAATATATAATCGATAAATTGCATCAAGGGTTTGTTGATATCCAAAATAAGGAGAAAGACCCAAAATTCATGCTTTATTCAATATTGATGCATTTGATTTTGTACTACAATTTTCCTCTCATGAATTTCTAGTATTTGAGGCCTCAGAGGTTTCATCAGAATCAAGCCAACTCAATACAGTTTTGGTTGAGAGTGTAGAACTACACCTCTAGAGTGAAATAATTATGTGCTTTTGAGAACTAGATAGTATATCCAATCCTCATGTGTCTAGGTGTAGACAAGACTAGGATAACAGAGAAGGTATTTCAACTACTAAGACCATACCAATATGTTGACAAATGGTCAGGAGACCACAATTGGGTGGATTTTTATTATGAAAAGAATTATAATTTGATTAGGGTATATGGTTGTACTCACCCCCCCCCCCCCCCCCCATATTCTCCCATTCCAAGTTCCTCCTAGAATTACATCAATGGAATTTATTAGACAGTTGATTTTAACAGACAGGGAGCACCTAGCTCCTCACAGGAAGGGTACATTTACCCCTAGATAGTTCAGAATCTATAATTTCACAATTGGTTAAAGGGCAGTGGATCTAGTTAATAACTAGATGAGCCATTATATGATGAATGAATCCCTATGTAGATACATTGACACAGAAGGTTTTGTAATGACACCAAAGAAGCTCCTAACACCTACTATTCATTTCACTAGAGAACATGAGCAATGTATGGAGGAAGACCTTATTACAAACATAATGGAGGATGAAGAGGTCAATCAGAGGGCTGATAATTTTAGTGAAATAATGGATTTGGAGAGACAAGTGAAGAGGAAAGGGATATATTTTGGGGGTTTCTTCCCAGATTTACCATATTTAAAAAGAACTGATGTCATGGTTGAGTCCTATAATCTATTGTGTAATCAACTTGAAGATGCACTTGTAGTGAAGGAAAGGGGCCATAAAGGGAATTCATCATCAGAGTATGATGAGGATAGTGATGATGAATATTCATTTCCTAGCTCCCCTCCAATTGATCAACCATTTGTTGAATAACAGGCAGCAGAGGGAGAGAATATAATTGACCTGATAGAGGTACCTAAAGTTGAAGTCACTAATGATCCCCCATTGAATAAACAAAGAATAGAAATAGGGGAGCCATCTCAGGTTAAGAAGAAAGAGAATAAAAAGGATAGGATTGGTACTCTCATCAGTGGTGATAGAGCCTATGATCATCATCTTAGGAAGCAGATAAGAGTAGGAAAGAAGCTGCAAGAGGATGATGAAGAGGAGATAGAATTGCCTCTTCTGACATGCACTAATGAAATATTGCTACACCAATATCAATTCCTAAGTGATGATAACTTTATCAAGACCAAAGAATTTAAGGAATTTATTATTTGGAATAAGAAGAAGCAAGTGGGTGCACAGTTGCAGTTGGCAGGTGGAGATCAAGTTACAAGTGAGGCCTTGTAAGTATTGCAAGATTATGATCTTGATTCAAAATAGATCACACCAGAGGAAGAAAGGAAAATGGTAAAGTGCAGTGGAATGTTATTAGTAGAAGGATGGGATTTAGCCTCAGCCTTCATATAGACCAAATAAGGAAGCAACCTGATGTCAAGTTGTCATCAGAAATATAGGTTGGATAAATGATAAGAGGATTTGGATATAATCTAAAATCCTAGGCCCTAGCAATGTGGATTTTAGCTCCAAAGGATCATAATCCTTCATTTCTGAACATACAAGAGAAAATGGAAGGGGACAAGATCATTTGGTATGTCCAGAACATAGGAGACTTGGAAATTTTCAAAGTTATCACCCATTTTGCACAATTGAATGCAGCTAAGGTTGCCCAGATGTCTGAGAGATTCAAGAAACTGGATAGTGAAACCAGTGACATAGTCAAGGAAAGGGAATTAGGTCTGATAAAGATTAAGGCACAAGAGAATCTAATAGCATAATTAACACAGAAACTACTAGATATGCCTAAATTTTCCCCTGCAGAGAACAAAGAAGGAAAAGATGCAAAAATCCAAACAAAGGAAACAGAGCATGCTACAAAAAAATAGGGCAGGTGAACAGTGGGCACAAAAATATTGTTTTGGGTGCATTGATTGAAATTTTGCAGCATAGGATTAATATAATAAAGGATAAAATAGATATATTATATGGAGCCTTTGGAAAATTACCAGGCTTGCAAGTAGAAGTCAACAATTTTGTCTCAATTTTGAACCCTTACTACGCAACATGGTGAGGAAGAATAGGATTGTTTGAGAGGTTGGCATCTTTGCAACCACATAGATTAGATCTGCTAGAGATAGTAACCCAAGTTGGGGTTGAGATAGAATAGATAGGGGAAACCTTGTCCTTTTTCAAAGGCAAGGCTAATCAGATTGAGGCAAGGTTAAATATGTTTGGTCCTAATTACAACATGTTTGTGCCACCAATTAGATCAGAAGATAATCAAATCAAGCCACTAGGGGTATGGGGCTCAAATTTTGACACTGTGCTACCTAATAAAGAGGTATATGTTTATGACAAGGGTGAATTAGATATGGAAAGATATAATACAATTTTAGATGAAGCATTTAAAGAAGAAACAAATTTCAATAATTTTATTACAGATGTTAAGAGCATTACGGATGCCAGATGGGAGAGGTAGAAGACCCAATTGGAAAACATACAGAGCTTTGAATGGATGAAGGAAGAATATTTCATAGCATGGGATGTTTTAACAAATCCCAAGAAGAAAAAGCATGTCACTATTGACTTGGACATTATGGATGAAGAATAGGAGGACACATGGCACCTGCTCTTTGAGCACATGGAGGTTAGCTATCATGAAGACTAGAGTAAATTATCTTGTAATGGAGGTCACTAGGTCTCACTACAAATATTAGAAGCTATCCTGAACATATACAAACAAAGGTGCCAAAGATCACAAGAAGACAAAGAAGAAATCATATTTTATTCTTCATTTTTGTCCATCCACCGCTTGGTTCTTTTCTATTTTTTGTCCTTTCTATATTTTAGGGTTAGGTCTTAAAACCATCTGAAGCTTGTTGCATCCTTACTTCTTAAGGATTCCAAGATGGTTTTATCCTATAAATATATCTTATTGTAACATTTTGAAAGATGATGGAATATAATTACAAGGCAGACTATTACAATTTTGTCTGAGCCTCTATACTTTTTGTCTCTTGTATGTATTTTGAAGAAGTTGGACATTAATAAAATACATTGAAATCTCTATTTTATATCTTGTGTTGTCTCTTTTTATTTATGTTCAATCTTTTATGTGTTTATTTGTAAGGCATTTAAATACATCAACTGCAAGGTAGTTGTGCATTCATTTGTGAGGTCCTTCAAGGAAGGAGTAATTCTTTCAAGTGATTTCAGGAAGCTGAATATTGATGTTTAAGATCTGATAAACAAAGATATAGGAGTAAGTGGATAGTTTGTAAGGCATTCTATCTGGGCTGCAATTATTTTCATTAGTCACCTGAGTGTGGATTTGCATTCAAGATTGACTCTGTAGCCCATAGGATCAGGCATTGGTTTATAGTTTTGCAAGTAATTGTTCAATCATCCAAATATTTAAGAATAATCATTCAATTACATTACATTCATAAGAGATCATACATTCATAATAAATTGTACTCACAGAGTATATAATTCAATTTTGTTGATTCCTTCAAGAGAGAATCAAATAGGTTGCCCCTCCTAAGTTCAGAAGAACTATAAAAAGAAAAAGGATGAGAATCATTATTGCATTACTATTTGTTGTTGTCAAGATGATAGTTTGGCTTATTAAGCTCTGTATCAGATTATTCATAGTCATTTTCATAGTTATCTACTTATTGATATAGTAAAAGGTATTTAGCAAGTTAGTAAGAAGACGTAGTCCACTATAATTAGATATTATAAATCAGTAATCATTTAAAGGTAATACCTGCCTGAGTTAGTGGATCTCAAAAAAGAAGGAGGATCATATCCAATCCTCATCAATTAGGATTTTTCTTGCATATATAATATTGGAAATATATAGGAGCAAGCATTCATACTGGTTTTAAAAGATACTTGCAAGAAAAATCCCTAAGAAAATGGATGTGAAATCTACAATTTTGAATGGAATACTTGAAGAGGAGGTATACATTGAACAAACTGAAGGATTTGTTGATCCTGATCAGACACACATGGTATGTAAGTTACACAAAGCTTTATATAGAATGAAGCCAGCACCAAGAGCATGGTATGAAAGACTGCATTCTTATCTAATAAGTAAACGATTTACTAGAACTAGTGACGACAGAAATTTTTTTTTAAAAGGAGGAAATGATGATAAGACACTTGTAGATGAAATATTTTTTGATGATGTCATATTTGGAGGTAATGATAATTTATGCACTTAATTTGCTGATAAAATGAGGAAAGAATTTGAGATGTCGATGTTTGGTCAAATCAATTTTTTTCTAGGAATGCAAATTTTACAACAAACTGAAGGAATATACATTACTCAATCAAAATACATCAAGGAATTAATGAAGAAATTCATAATGGAGGAATCAAAACTAGTCAAAAGACCTATGGTGAAAGGATACAAACTAACAAAAGAGGACAAGACACATGAGGTAAATCAAACTTTGTACAGATCTATGATTGGTAAATTGATGTATGTTGTTCACACAAGACTAGATATAGCACATGCAGTGGGAATAGTTGCAAGATTTTCTACTAACCCTAGAGAGTCACATATGACATTTGTTAAAATAATTTTTAGATATTTGAAGAATACTAAGGATTATGAACTTTGGTATAAAAGAAGAGGAAAAGTTGAATTGAAAGTCTATACAGATGTTGGTTGGGATGGAAATATAGATGACAGAGAGAGTACTACTAGTGGAGAATTCTTTATTGGAGAAATACTAGTTACTTGGATTAGAAAGAAGAAAGGATACATATCACAGTCAACTGCAGAAGCAGAGTATTATGCTATTGCTGCAAATTTTTCTAACTTAGCATGAATAAAATAATTTTTGAAAGGAATGAATGAGGAGATCACCGAACCAGTGATAATTTATTGTGATAATACAAGTTCTATAAATATTTCAAATAATCCAGTGATGCATGCAAAGACAAAGCACATATCTATAAAGTATCACTACTTAAGGGAACAAGTACAAGACAAACAAGTAATACTGGAATATGTACAATCTAAAGAATAGCTTGTAGACATATTCCTAAAATGTTAGGATTAGGTAATACTGAGAGGGGGGTGAATCAGTATCACAACACTTAATTAAACTTTTAAACGAATTGCAAATAATCCATAAGCTTGCAGAAATGAAAATAACATAAGAAAATAACATAGTACTCGTAACACCATTATTTGTTGTCAAGGAAACCCTAGCCAAGGGAAAGCCCCAGTGGGGATGGTACCCACAAGCATGCACTAAATTATAGTGTCCCTGTTAGGAGACCTAGCCCTATTAGGAGCTTAATATTACATAGTACATTTCCTTGTTAAAGGTATACAACACCCTGTTAAGGGCCAACTAAGCATACAATTCTTACAATATAGTTTTGTTACAAAACGGTCTTAGTAATAAAAAAACAAGCATCTCTAATTCTTAGATAGTTCAGTCATAGTTCTTCAATGATATTTTTCATCCTCTATTCTTTCATTCATATATCACATCCAAAACTATGTTTACAACTATTTCTTTGCTCAATAAAAGATCTTACATATATATCTTTCTTCTTTACCAAGTCGGCTCTCAAATACAAATATTACATAGTCAGCTCTCATTAAGAAATAAATTTAATAAAGAAAATATCAAATGCATAGTCAACACTCTTACATAATCAAAATATGGGTTATCAACAATCATAATCCAACTTTGATTGCCAGGATTCCACGTCATACTTCCTGAATCATTGCTTCTAGCTGCTCTGTATCACTGTTCTACTTTTGTCTATCTGTCTTCAAATCTCTCTAACTTATTATAAACATCACAAAACAAAAATTGATCTTAGGTGGAGGTCACATATACCCCATACTATCCTCTTCTAAGCTCGCTTGTCATAACTCATCAATCTCTATCTTCGATACTCAAAATACCTATGTATTTTTGCTTCTATACTTTGTCGATTTCAGAGTCACCAAAACTTAACTTTAAAGGATTCGATCAGTAATCCAGATTTTTTTCCATAAATGTAAACCAAAAATTGAATCACATCATACAAAATTGATCACTTTCCAACAATTTTTCCCTTTGGCATTGATGGCAACACTTTAAAAAAATGACTAATTATTCCAACAAAACAAAAACTATCTCTCCTTCTTTCTTTATTTTTATTTTCTCTTCTCCCTTATACATTATCTTCTCCTATTCTCCCCTATTCATTTTTCTCTTCTCTCATCTCCCCCTTTGACAACAATGACAAAGGTGCATAAAAAGTAATAAAACTAGTGCTTGCTTACCAATTTCAGAATATCTTGAAAGGAATCTTCCAAGATCTTCACTTCTGGACTCCATGACTTAAGAAATAGTTGAATAACATGAATTAGTCCATTTAATGCAAATTATTTTGTCTCTACTTCTTTCAACTCTATTGGCATAGAGTTATCCAATGATTCTACAGTTTTCTCCATGTCTCATAAGTGGGCTTCAACAATTGATAGCTTAGGAGTGATTAAACACTTCAATAAACCAAACCTTGTCATAAATCTCCCTTTCTCAATATCCAATACATTTAGTTTAGCCAAAATTCTTGTTACTTCTTTGTCCAACTCCATTACAAATTGTGAAGAGGTCTCACAACTTTCCATCATGTTGTTCAAGGTTGCCATGTCCTTGGCAATAATGTCTTCAATGTTTTGAACATGCCTGATAGGATTTATGCAATAGCTGAATAGTTTCTTTCCATGTGCAACACAACTCTTTTTATTTGTTGTACTAGTTATCAGAATGCCCAAGTCCCATGAGATAGACTAGCAAACTTAAAATATTTTTTTCTCTGAGTAGTTCTTTTCTGCCTTTCCTTCTGCAATCTTTACCAAGTTCTCATAATGTCCATCAAATGCATCAAGTTCCAAATTAAGTTTCTCTACATCATCTTTATTCTAGAAAACAATAGGTACTGGGAGAAATCTGTTCATAGTATCAATTTCTCTAGACATCACCTTGGTCTTCTTGTCACTTTTCTTGTAAGATTTCTCCCTTGCTTTAGTAAGTGCAGTAAAAGATAATTTTACCAACTCATCCTCATCTATACAATCAACATCCATATCAATATATTTGTCTTTACTTGCCAACAATAAGGTAGAAGATGTGTCAACTTCATTCTTGACTTCAACATTTGCTTTTTCTTCTTTCTGCTCTAATTCTTTCTATCCTTCCTTAGTCACTGTATTGACATTATTTTCTTCAATGGGTCCTTCTCATCATGTGAAGTTTCAAGAGTCACAGGAACACTAGAAACATATAAATTTGGTTGCATATCAACTTCGCTCTTCTCAAAACTTGCCTCAGTTGTCTTTGAACTCTCTCCCATTCCTAAGGGTGTTGGAAAAGTAGTAGGAAGTGGGGTCTTCTCAGGACTAGTGTTCATTAATATTTGTTCTAATGCTTTATGATTCTCTTTAGCAACTTCATCATATTTTGTTTCCATAATCTTCACTAATCTAGTCTTAGTTCTCAATAAAGGTTTTAGTTCCTTGAATATTCTATCTCTTTCTTGCATAGAAACTATAGGCAACATATTATCAATTTCTTGATTTATGATAGTTTCATCCTCAATCTGTTCTATCTTTTTCCTAGTTTCCAATCTACCATATAACTCTTCAGGTATACTGTCCTCTATCTCCAGTAGATTCTTCTTAAAAATAAGTAAATGATTAACTACAACATCCTCAATCCAAAGTTCATCAATTTCCTCATACCTGTCATAGTATTTGTTAATAGAAACTAATATCTCTCTTCTCAATCATCTTCAAGTCAAGTTTCTATATATGCTTGTCACTTTTAGGTTTCTTCTCTTCTCTCATAGTGTTTTTCTCTTTAGGTGGTGAAATCTATCTGCTAGATCTAGTACTCACTCTAGGAATAATCTTTTTTTCCTGAGAGGTTTGTTGTGGTGGAGGGGAGGTTATATCAATAACCATAGGAGGTGGACTATCTACCATCACTACTTTAGGAGGTGGAAGAGCTTTAGTAGCATTACTTGCCAATCCAAAAGATCGCTCTGCTAACTTCTTCTAATCTTCCTTCAACTCTTCCTCAGTGAATCCTGCCTTAATACCACATTCATGCACAATGTTGTCTACTTTTATTTTCCTCAAACCTCTAGTTTGTTCCTCTCTTTAACTAATTTCTCCTCATAGGTTCCCCATCTCTCCTTAGATGTATCTATCTCAGATGCTAGGACATGTTTGATTTCCATAGTTAACACCTCAGAACTTACCTCATATCCCATAGGATAACACCATTTATTCCTCAGTATAACTACCTCAAAGCATACACAATTAGTTTCAACCATGAAACATATTGTATCCTTGTACTTCTCAACTAAGTATTCAAGTATCTTGTATCTTCCTTTCATCTGCCTCTGAAGAATCTTAATCATACCAAACAACTCACCACCAACCCATGTGTTGTTCTATCTTTTGTAACTATTAGAAATATGTATACCAGTAGGTAACCCTTTTCTCCAACCACTAGGGTGCATGTCTGGGAATATGTGCTCAATGTTTATGTACATATGCATCAATAATGAACCAAATATAAAGTTCTTCAATCTGTCTTTCTTTATCAATTTCACATTCTCTAGAAATTGTTGTGCTAACACTTTGCATAGATTGTATTTAGTATTATCTTTCACCATTATATATACCATCATGATAACTCCTGTAGATATTGAAATAGGTCTACTACTATAGTATAATTTGTAACCAAGTATCATAGCAATCAATTTTACATCATGTTGCACAATGTCACTTACTAACATATATAGCTTGCATGTCCCATTTCAAAGTTGTTAGGGTTTCAACTTGCTTCTTAACATGTTTCTCTACTACAAGAATGATTCCAGTATTATCCAATCCAGTAATCTCATGAATCAATTCACTACAAATCTTCACAGGTTGCTTGCCTATCCAAATAAACTAATCATGTACTATGCTCAATAATATGTTAAACTATTCTTCTTCGTCAAATTCATATAAGTCCAAAATTTTCATAATTCTCAATTGATCAACATGTTTGTATTCATTTCTCATAGTGCCTTTTTCATTCATATAGTCCATTTCAGTAGAAATTTCATCAACATCCAGTATATCATAATTACAATGAATGTATGCCCTAATGTCTTCTATGTGTAAAACTTTGTGTGTTGTTTGAGAAAATGCTCCTTCATGGTCTTCTTCACAAGACTTGAAAGGATGTTTCTTGATTTTATATGTAGGTCAATCTACAATATCATAAATAATAGGTGTATCCATAGCTATATGACGTAAATACCTCTTACACGCTGAATTCCAAGTTTTCACTTCAATCGATCATGCAAGGCAATTGTAAGATAAATTGAATCTCTCTGCTCTCTTATTTCCTTAGTTTGTTGCTTGTCAAATGGTAAGTAAATTGTTAATCATATGGTTCTTTATAAAATTTTAATTCATTAAAATTACACATTACCCAATGCTATTCAGTCCGCTATAAATCTCGCAATCACACAATAAGCATCGTTCAATATTGCGCTCTTAAATATATACTCATGATGTTGGACACAATCATACCTAAGCTCTCTAGAGCTCAATCCACATAATAAGTGGTGGGATATATTCTAATATCTTTATCCAATGCTCCCCCTAAGGCCATGATCGGCCCATTAGGTCGATTTATCTTTGTTAACATCAGTCGAAGATCCAGTAGCATCTACTATCTCTCCCTGAACTAATGTCTCACTTGTCTCTTTGATCTTCCATATCTTACCACTACTGTTATCCTCTATTTTCTTAAAGAAACTATCAAAATCATTCTTTAAATCTACAACACTCTTACTAATATCATTTCCATTCTTCTGTGTATTCATAGGATGTGGTACTCTTCTATTGTTTTCTCTATTATACCTGCAAAACTTTGCTATATGACCTGGATTATTGCATTTTTAACATATAGGAGGTCTTCTTTCCTGATTTAATTTTAGCTTACAATAATTTGTAATATGTCCAAGATTATTACATTTATAGCATGTAAGTTTCACTGTAGGTTCTCTTCCATTGTCTTGTCTATATCTAGATTGATTAGGTTTCTTGCATTATGCTTTCTTGTGCCCATATCCATTGCAATTAAAATAATAACCAGAAAAGGTCTTATGAGGGGTATTACCTCTACAATATCTTTTCACATATCCAAACTTGTTACAACCAAAGCATCTACCATTGAAAGGTTTGATCTTCTCTCTAGGTTCTTCAGTAGTAGGTTTTTCAGCATCAATCTTTGCATTAGATTTTTCTTCTTGTTTCTTCGAACATTCAACTTCATTGAATCCAACACCAGTCATATCACCTTTAGGTTTCTATCTATCTCTTTTTTCATTGATCAAATCACTTCAAGTGTGAAGTTTCTCAATGTGTTTCTTTGCCTCAACAATTTCACCTTTTATGATCTAATTGTATTTCTCCAATTCTAGATACTTGGTATTGTAGTTTTCAGCCTCGTTCTTCATTTGTTCTATCAAAGTATCTTTACTATTAAAAGCTTCTTCAATCTTCTTCTTAGCATCTTTTTCTAATTGAATCTCTTTAGTCATGGCTTCATTCTCAATATTCAAGGTTTCCTTTTCTTCTTCAAGTTGCTTCATCTGATTTGAATTGTCTTTGTCTGAATCTTCTTTTATCTGAACCACAAGATCCTATCTTTGACTTCTGGAAAGTTCAAGCTGATTTCTAAGCTTCTTTATAAATTTCTCAGCTCTTTGCATGTTGAATCTTAATTCTCCATTCTCTTCTTTTTCTCTATCAAGGTCTTCAAGTGCAGCATCATTTTTTTCTTGAAAGCTATCTAAATCCATTTTGATCTCCCTTAAGCTATTAGACTTTCTCTCCAAGGGCCAAAAGCTCTGATACCAATTGTTAGGATTAGGTAATACTGAGAGGGGGGGTGAATCAGTATTACAACACTAAATTAAATTTTTCAACCAATTTCAAATAATCCATAAGCTTGCAGAAATGAAAATAACATAATCAAATAACACAGTACTCATAACACCATTATTTTTTGTCGAGGAAACCCTAGCCAAGGGAAAATCCCGATGGGGATGGTACCCACAAACATGCACTAAAGTATAGTGTCCCTGTTAGGAGACCTATCCATGTTAGAAGATGAATATTACATAGTATATTTCCTTGTTAAAGGAATAGAAACCCTGTTAAAGGTATACAACACCCTGTTAGGGGCCAACTAAGCATATAACTCTTACAATATAGTTCTATTACAAAATGTTCTCAGTAATGAACAAAACCAACATCTCTAATGCTTAGATAGTTCTAGTCATAGTTCTTCAATGATATTTGTCATCCTTTTCTCTTCCATTCATATATCACATCCAAAACTTTGTTCACAACTATATCTTCACTCAGCAAAAATATCTTACATATATATCTTTCTTCTTTACCAAGTCGGCTCTCAATATGAAATACATTTAATAAATCAAATATCAAATGCATAGTCGGAGCTCTTACATAATCAAAATATAGGTTATCAAAAATCATAATCCAACTCTGATTTCTAGGATTCCACATCATACTCCCTGAATCATCACTTCCAGCTACTCTGTATCACTATTCTATTGTTGTCTATATGTCTTCAAATCTCTCTAACTTATATGTCTTCAAATCTCTCTAACTTACTGTAAACATCACCAAAACAAAATAGATCTTAGGTGGAGGTCACACATACCCCATACTATCTTCTTCTAAGCTCGCTTTCCATAACTCATCGATCTCAATCTTTGATACTCAAAATACCTTTGTATTTCTGCTTCTGTACTTTTCCAATTTCAGAGTCACCAAAACTTAACTTTAAAGGAATCAATCAGTAAGCCAGATGTTTTTCCATAAATGACAACCAAAAAGTGAATCACATCATACAAAATTGATCACTTTCTTGCCAACACAAAACCCTTACCAAAGGATACATTTGAGTACTTGAGAGGTAGACTAGGGATTTGTCCCTTGTCTATCAGTAACTAAGCAGATTAGGAGGTTGCATCAACCTACATGAAATAAGAATATCAATCATGTTGATGCAGAAGCTAAATTGGATCAAAAAAGAGATATAATTACATTGAAAGGTAACTACTACACCGAATTATAGAGAAATTTTATTCTAGCTACTGAAGAGCTACATATTTCTTTTTGGCATTATTGTCAAAGGGAGAGAAATTCATGAAATATGAAGAAATAATTGATTCATGAAAGGAGAGAAAAGACACATCTAATCTACAGAGAGATTAAATAGTTGAAAAGATAAAACAACAGGGAGAGTTTGCACAGTGAATATTTTGTTTATACTGACACAAATTATATTCAAGCTAGGGAGAGCTACTGAATTGTTGCAATTGTAGAGCAAAAGTTTGGTATTTGTTGTATGGAATATTATATTTCATATTTAATATTTTGTTTCCATCAATGCCAAAGAGAGAGATTGATGAACTATAACTAATTATATGTTTGAAGTCATTTGTTGATATTCAACTAAGTTGCAGAAGTGATGATAAACATTATCAGTTAATTTATTGTCATTGATGTCAACTTATTTGAGTGTTATTGTGGTGGAGAACATTTGTTATGTATTCAAGATCTAGAACAAACAATGTTTATGTGGTCAAAAAATGTAGAATTTTGTATACACTGAGTAGCAGTGTAAACTGAGTAAAACACAGTGTATACTAAGCGACAGTGTTCACTGAGCAAGGGATTGTCGACACAACTATTGATTAAGCAATTAATTCAAACCAAGGATGACTAAAATGTTGAGCTAGAAATTGATGATTTTGAGGTAAAAGATAAAAAAAATATTTGATCAAATGGTTATAAAAATTCAAGGAAGATCAGACGACATAGATTGAAATGTGTTTTTAACACAACAGCCAAGGAAGGATCAAGCGGGAAAATGAACGATGGAAATTGAGCGGAAAGATTTGAAGGATGAAAATTAAATGATACATGATGTCTATATAAAAGACAAGAGATTCATTTATGAATTGTGCAAGTATTGATAGATGCTAAAGCATACATGTGAAATTGATGCATGACTGATCAAGCTGGTTAAAGATAGAACCAAGTGTAATTCTACAGACATCGTCGAGCAAACAGAGGATAACCAAGCAGAAAAATGATGAAGAATGAGATGAAATGAAGTGAACCAATTGATTAGAGGTATTTTGTACTTAGAATAGATATGAATATCTATAAATCAGATTTTTATTTGAATCATATCATTACTGTGTTAGTTTAACCATTGTTACAGATAAATCTCTTAACCGAGTGGGACAGTGAGTCCTTATTAAAACATTCAGAGAATGTTGATTATTTTCATGTTTACCCCATAGTGAATGCCTAGTAAAAATAGAACTATTAGTTTTAAATCCTCTAACAAGGTCACATTTAACAGTGTGCATTATAACCTTTAACAGGGTTGGCTCTTCACCAAGCTCACTTCAGAAGAGTGAAAATATTTTGGGTTACAAGTCCCAGGTAGTTTTTCCCTTAGCAGGGTTTCCACATTAAAAACCTATGTGTCAATGTGTATGAATTTTGTGGATTGTTATTTTACTCTACACTTTATTTATTTACCTAGATCAATAATCACCGTATTAATTTACTAATACTTGGTAGACAACTTAACAGTAAGTTTTGAAATCACAGTTTATATTTTCACCGAGCAAAGTTTTATATGATTGAATTTGTCTTGTTATACATCTAGAGAAAATTGGGACTGTAGGATAATTTTGTGAGGGCACTGAGTTTAACTGATTCACCCCCCCCCCNTTCCCCCCCCCCCCCCCCCCCTCAGTTATTCTAACAAAAGAGTGTCACCGATGATAATGTATCTTGAGGTTTGATGGATAAAGGATTGATGTTGATTATTGGATAGGTTCAATGAGAGAATTTGGGCATGCAGGAAGTCATAAATACCCTAATACCAAGAAGAATTGGAACCAACAATTTCACACATGATATCAGACTATAGATCTTCAAAAGAGAGTACCAACAGTTCTACTAAGAATTCACAATTCTCTACATTATGTGGTATATCAAGTAGTGATGCAATTGCAACCATGACATCAACTAGTTTGATTTTATCTCATGGTTCCTAGTCAAATATGATCATATAAAAATTAGACCTTTAAAAGTAAACTATTGTTTTGTAGGAAATAAGTTTTTCATCTTTTGTATCATAGTCATCATTCACTTGGAAAATGACTAGTTGGGAATCACCATTTACTTGTAGGTTCTTGATTTTGCATTGTATTTTAAGCCTAAGTTCCGTAATCAAGGTTTCATACTTAGCATTGGTATTGGTGCACTAAAAATGTATTATGTGTGACTTAGGGATTGCATCCCCTTGTGGTGTAATAAATAAAATGCATGTCCCCAAGCCATGTCCAGTGTTTAAACCATCAAATTAAAGTGTCCACTCAATGGATGTTGATACTACAAACATTGACTCATCTAGAAAGTGAGATAACAAGGGATAATCATCTAGAATTGGCCCATCAGCTATAACTTGTCCAATAATTTCTTTTTGGTCCACATATTCAATATCAAATTTTCTCAAGATTATCACCCATTTAGCTAATTGCCTTACAACAGTAACTTTACTGAGTAGATATTTTAGGAGATCTATTTTTGACACAAGTATTTTTTTGGTTTATAATATTGTGTCTAAGCTTTTGTGAGGTGAAGACAACTTATATACATGTGCACTCAATGGGGATATAGTTCAACTCATATACCACAATTGTTTAACTAATTTAATATATTGTTCTCTCTCTCTCTCTCTCTCTCTCTCTCTCTCTCTCTCTCTCTCTCTCTCTATCTCTCTTTGCTAAGAGAACTCCTAATGTTGTTGTTGCAGAAATATATAGAATAAAAGGTTTGTCATCAATGGGAGGCATCAAAATTGGTAGAGATAAAATATAATCCTTAAGTATCTGAAATGCTTGTGACATTGATCTTTCTATTTTAAAGTTACATATTTGTCAAGAAAACATTGGAAAGGAAGGCATTTGTCAACTAATTGTGGGATAAATGTCTCGATAGAATGTAATTTTCCCTAATGACTCTTAGATGTGTTAAATTAGAAGGGTGAATGTCTATTATTTATTTCAATTTTATTGGTCCTACTCCAATTCTGTGGTGGAAAACAATGTACCTAGAAGGTTTCTTGATAATAACTTGAAGACACACTTCTCAGGGTTTAGTTGAACCTTATACTCTTCCATTTTGGTGAAGATCATATCTAAAATTTCTAGAAGGCTATCTCTGGTAGGTGATTTTCATAAAAAGTCATCCATATAGTCTTCCTTCAGTGTATTCATGAAATCATGAAGAATGGTGGTCATTTCTTTCTAATAAGTGGCTCTAATGTTTTTGAGACCAAAGGGCATCACATTTAAACATGTTCCCCAGGTACATGTGAAAGTTGTTTTGTGCTAATCTTCAGGGTTTATTCTTACCTAATTATAGCTAGAAAAACCATCCATTAATGATATGTATCTTGAGTAACCAAAAGACCTGACAAATAATGCTTTGAATCACATTGTCTCAAGAAGAGGCAAAATATAGACACTACAAATCAGTTATTTCCTATAGCTATTCTTTTTACAATTTTATCTTATATGTTAGTCATTTTGGTCTTATTAATTCATCAATATCATTTTCTTCTTTCATTAAATAATTTTAATTATTTAATTAATTATTAATTACATCTTCTGATTTGGTCATCTCTTGTCAATTTGGCCTTGATCATTCTGTCATTGGTTCAATTAAATAATTTTGTCGATTGTATAATATTTAAGTCTCTCTGGCATTAATTTTTCCCAGGGAAAACAATTATTTAATTATTTCACCCCCTATCCTAATGTCCCCTCTATGATAGTAAATATTTTATTTTTTTATCCTTTTTTTATCTCTTCTCACATTTAATAAATTACTTTATTTAATTGGTTAAATACCAAACATGTGGGTGAATTAATAATTTTAAATTATTATTATTACACTCCACTTCTAACTCCATGTCACTAATTTCCCTTTCATTTACCTCTCCAATTCTCACTCACCTCCTCTCTACATGCAAATCGCACTTTCTGATTTTGCCTCTACTTAACTAACCCTCTCAAGTGATCTCGGTTGTCAATTGTCAACCAATCTTGTTTGTTCAATTGATTTTGAGAATCTATAAATTGGAGTCACAATACTTATTTTCAACAACCATGATCCTTTGAATATCATTGGCATTATTAAATTATTTAATCATCATAATTGTTGCATTTGTCCATTTTCAACATTGAGAACCACATCAAATCACAGGAATAAGAAGAAATAATGAAGCACCAAAAAAGGAGTGATTTTAGAAAAAAGCATAACAAATAATGGGAGACAATTCAAAAACAAGGATTTCAAAAAGTTATGTAAAAAAATTCTTATTATTCAACGTTTCTCTTTAATATATTACCCGTAAGGGAATGGAAAAGAAGAAGCATCTAAAAAAAACATCTTTAAGTTTCTTAAGAAGATAGTTGATGATTCAGGTAGGTATTAGCACATTTAGTTAAATCCAACATTATGGGATTACATGACCAACATTATAATACCTGCCAGAGCTACACCCTTTTCTCTATTTTATGGAACTGAAGCAGTCTTACCTTTGGAGGTAGAGATTCCATCACTTAGAGTTTCCTTACAGGGCATATTGATAGATGTAGACTATACAATTTCTAGGTTGCAAGAATTAGAATTACTTGATGAATGTCAACACCAAGAATATGATCACCTTATAGTCTATCAGAAGAGGATGTCAAGGAACTACAATAAAAAGATCAAACCTAGAGAGTTCCAAGTTGGTGACCTAGTTCTAAGAGAAAACCTAAAGAATCAACAGGGTAGGGAGAAGAAAGGAAAATTTGAAGAAAATTGGATAGGACCCTTTTTCATCACATCATCCTATAGAATATGAACTTACAAAATAGCCATGTGTGAATGAGAATAATATGAAGAACCCATAAATAGCATTCATCTTAAGAGGTTCTATACCTGATTAGTTGAAAGAGTATCCAATAAAAGAGTATCAGATGAAAGAGTATCAGATGAAAGAGTATCATTTTGTATAACAAAAAATGAACCTGTAAAGAAAACAAAAACAATGCAAAAAATACAAATAAATTTGAAAAAAAGTACCTTGGTGAAAACCTAGCAAATAATCGCCTTGGTAGCAAAAAAAGAAAATCAAAAGAAAAAATGCAATAAATATAAGTAAAGAAAATTTGGCAAACATGGACTACTTTCTCTAGGTTAAGCTCATTTATCTATCAAGCATTGCATTTGTATCTCTGCTATCCTTGTATATATCTAGTTACATTTTGTCATCCATGTACATAGTCATAATAAACCCCCAAAGTTGCATAGCACAGTCATCCAAGCAATCTTTTATCATGGTCTTAGTCTATTTTCATTGTCAAAATCCCAAACGAGGAGCAAAATCCAAACTTCAGGAGATCATCATTGAAATAGACACAAGCAAAAAACATACACGCTTAACCAGGATCAAGAATCATGACATTTGAACTTTTCAATCAGTTCAAGTCATCCAAAATTCAAACATCCAA
Source organism: Thuja plicata (assembly GCA_018584345.1). Taxonomy (NCBI): domain Eukaryota; kingdom Viridiplantae; phylum Streptophyta; class Pinopsida; order Cupressales; family Cupressaceae; genus Thuja; species Thuja plicata. Next base: position 4,424,475 of record MU225789.1, read on the forward strand.
ATTTTAAACCACATCAAAATCAACTCCGAACATCAAATCACACAACAACCAAAATGGATTACATTCTTTTGAAACTATGAATTAAAATAACAATGGAAAATAAATTCAAATGTGTGTTTCTTGATTTTTGACATCATGTAATTTTAGAAAATCAAGGATCTCTTTTGACAAGGGGAGTGATGATGAAGCTATTGGTGTTTGAAAACATTTATGCTACTTAAAGCTACCAATATTCCTTAAGACTGATGTTAGGAGTGATTAGCTCCATGTATGAAAGCTCTGCAAGAAAACTGGACCAACTATAGGGACAAGATTCCCTTTTCACTTCTCGCTCTGCAAAACCAAGGCGGGTACACCTAATCTAGACTAAACTCAATTCTTCACAACACCTTTTACTTCTAGATTTGAACAACAGATAGATGGTAAGTAAGTACTAAATTCCAACCTAGCATTCATTGACTCTCCACTACCATGGGTGGGATAAGAAGAACAACTGTAAAATTAAAGAACTTTGGAAATTATTTTGATTAAATTTTGTGGGATAGAACATAGCCAAACCACTTCAGATGTATATTTCAACAGAAATACTAATCCTAGATCAGTGCCTTATCCATTAGGCTAGATCCTAAATACAATACCGAGGTTGAAACACCTTATTGGCAAATATTCAAATCCATAAACAAAAGAACTCTCATATTACACACTATAAGATCCTTAAGTAGATATCCAAGTAGAATCAATGTAATATACAAAGGATTTTAATTTGATCTAAAATCAAATACCTATGGAATACACATATGCATAAGTTGGACTTATACAGTAAGCCAAAAAACTTACAACTCAATAGATAACACAAAGGAGAGACTCAAATCTGAAACAACTTATATTAAGTATGATGAAACTAGTTCCTAAATTAGTATGACAAGGAAATATGCAATATGAGAATATGCAAAAGATCAAAGAACTTTCAATCCTATCTTAATACAATCATAAATACATCTTCTATATCCTAGACTAGAAACAAATAAGCCTAATGCTTTCTACTTTCCCAATTCTCCAGCCCTTTCTAAATGGTCTTAAATATTATTTTATAGGAACAAGAATGCTAAAATATTTAGACCATTTAGGGTTAGGGTTTATAACCAATCATCTCAACATCTAATTATATTGTCAAGTTGAAACCCTATCTCTTCTCTTCAATCTATGCAATATGATCTGCAATCAATTTTCCCTAATCCATGGATATGAGTGTAGTACCCTGAAGTCAAATAATTCCCAAACATGACTCTGAAAGTGGCTCACATAAATGCACAAAAGACCAGGCACCATTGTATACATTTATCCTTTGATTATAAAACTCTTATCTATCAATTCTCATCTTTAATGCATCTCAGTATATCATATTTATATCCCTCTGGTCTTCAACAACTATTCATAAGATCATATTGATTCATTAATAGCTCTGAGATCATATCTAAGTCCACCACCATGAAACCCTCTAAGAATAGATTCAAATATTTAAATTTCATTTATAACACTCACAGGTGGTGCAACTTCGGTATCAACTATCAAGATCAAGACCTTCCTCTCTTTTAAAACTTAGTCATAGATCTCTTTTTAGATTACCTAGGCTTTCCAACAACCTCCTTGGATAGGTGGCAGCTTCGCACAATGCCTTGATCATTAGATATCGAGCACTTTTATTTTAAGGATTCATGCCAACCATGGGATCCTTTTTAACTTTCCTAAACTTTACTCTATCTTTAACTTCAGCCTTTAACCTTCCTTGAACTAGCCTTGAACTATGGTCAGCTGATTTATTCTTATCTCCAAGTCACGTAATCCATCGGCTAACTCTAGTCACATTGTGATATTACACACACACCACAAGATCTCACCTTGAATCAATGGTCTGTGCTTGATCGCTAAATCATTATGTACTTTTTAGAATCATCTGGAGATTTTACACAGGTGCTTGATCTTAACATACATCAATGATCAGTGTTGAATCTAAAAGTAAACCTGACTTGACTTGAGCTTTACCTTAGGTTTATCTAGAGATTATGAGATAACTAGGTCTCAAAGTCTCTAAATAATTTCTTAACCTCAGAGTTTATTCAGAGATCTAGCACAAACCCTACGATCATGTTAGAATGGAAACTCGATCAACGACCCTCGCTAAATATCCCAATGTTTGAGTTGACCTCATCTTTATGTTAGAATACTTCAGGGATAACTGAGAGGGGGGGTGAATCAGTTATCAGCAACTTTAAATCTTTTATACTTATTAATCTAGATTGATACAAAGTAAATGCACATTCAGATAACATGTTACACAACACATCAATTTGGTTACGGGGAAACCAAATGGTAAAAAACCCCGGTGGGAATTAGTACCCACAAAGAACTATATTGTTTATATTAATCCCTGTTAAAAGATCTTTCAACCCTATTAGGAGTTTTTCATTACAATGTAGTAATATAGTGACCTGGTTAAGGGTTAGACCCTGTTAGGATTCTTTTTATGATAACCTTGTTAGGGGTGGTGGACTCACTATCCAAGTTGTGAAGGCTACAACCTTCTAGATATTTGATACACACTATATCAACAAGGTGAACTGTTGTTTGTGACACTGCTTGTTTGATCAGTTCCTTTTGTGCACCGATGCTTTAACCTCTTGTAAAGCACTACAACAATCTTCTCTATGTTCTGAAAGCTTATACTTCAATATCTATATTATCAACATATGATAAATATAGTTCTGCTGCTTTAACACTCTGCCCTGCTTTTCTTATCTCTGGATTTTGCAACTCTTCTTATCACAAATGACCTCATATAAGTATATACACCAAGATGAGATCATGGGACCTATAAGAAAACTCTTCTTGATATCCCTTGTTAGCTCTACTAAGCGCGCAAGCATAATTACAACCGCACAAGTATAAACTAAATAGACGCGTCGCTTCACTAGGTCGGCTTCACCAATTTAATCATAACTTTGCAATCTTCTTGAAATACATTTGGCACCTTTAGATTAATATCAAAAACTCATAACTAATAATGAATATACACACACATATCCTAAAGATAGGCACAACTCAATAAACATGTTACATACGTCGGCCTTAAACTGTTATTCCTCCAGAACTGTAACCGTCAATAACAGAATTACATATCTTTACTGAAACATCATATCTGGGTCTGCGTGTATGAACATAGCATAATAAACATGTCAACAACATGTATCTATCCACACAAGTCTTCATGTCATCATATGGATAATTACATATAGAAGTGTTGTTGTGTATTATATGTTGTCATCAATGACAAACATACAATCAATCAACTATTCAGAATCAAATCTCCAACAATCTCCCCTTTTGGCATTGATGGAAACATATGATAAAAAAAAATTTTGTTCATGGTGTCTTCTTTCTTTTACAATCTTCTCAATATCCTCATCAAAGATTCATCTACACTATTACAGTTACATGGACTATGTTTTATATGTATACTCCCCCAGAGTATAAGCTCCTTGTATGTGTTCCTTGTTTTTCTCTTTTTTTGTGTTCCTTGTTTTTAGTACATACTCCCCCATTGACATCAATGGCAAAGGGTGCCATAAACCATTATGCATAGGTACTACTCCAGAAGTAGAGTAGTCAACCATTCATTAGTCACACAGGACTG